>JAJOOF010000274.1:0-254715 GCA_029582545.1 Solanum lignicaule
GATTATGCTTATTGCTCATGGTCATTTAATTGCTTCCGCGACCAAGGATGTGTAATGATACGCTATGAGGCTTGTTTGGGGTTCCTTCGGGTTCCCCATTCGCCGGTCACGTCTAGGCCCTAGGCTTGGGTCGTGACATTAGTAGGGTTGGTATTATGGGATGCCAACCATACATTGCACAAGTACACCTTAGGGGTTACTAAGGTGATGATGTTACTATGTTATGGGTATATTTATGATGTTGACTTGTATCTGATATTGATGTTACAAATTGGTTTCCGAAACCTCATAAACGCATTTATTTCACTAAAATGTCCTTTTAGCATGTTTTAAGGTTTTTATGCATATTTCCATAGTTAGTACATATTATGTGCTAATCCCTATTTCCTTCTATTAACTATGACTGTAGGTTCCGATCGTTGATACTACTACGTCCTTGAAGGTGAAGCTTCGGTCGACTATTCCCCCCGCTTGGTGAGTCCTCAAGTTAACGGACAAATGGCTATTGATTCTAGTCTCTAGTTTACTTCCTATGTTCTAGACTATATTGTATTTCCTATTTTTGGAGACTTATTGATGTAAAGGGCTTGACCCTTATTTGTACTCTTATGCTTAGATGGTGATTGAGACAAAGTCTAGTTCCTATTTTCCTTATATGAAGAAGATTGACTTCTATTGTAAAGTTTTAAATTTCTGCATTATTTCAACGTCTTATGTAAACATGATGCTAGAGGCTTGAATGAGACCCCTTCGAGGTCGAGTACGCCATGTGACGTCTAGGGGGTACTCCCGGGTCGTGATAGTTCTAGGCCAATGTTGAACTACCTCAATTTTCTAAGAATCCGCTCGGATCCTTTCGTTGGATACCACATGACCAAGGGAAGTGGCGAACTCTAACTAGACTTGACATTCACTAAACTTAGCAAATAGCTGGTGATCTTTGAGAGTTTGCAGAACTACTCTTAGATGAGTCCCATGGTCCTACTCACTCCGAGAATAAATGCGGATATCATCAATAAAGACGATGACGAACAAGTCTAACTAATATTTGAACATCCTATTCATTAAGTCCATGAAACCTACAGGGGCATTTGTTAGTCCAAAAGACATAACTACTAATTCATAATGATCATACCGAGTTCTGAAAGCTATCTTCGAAATGTCACTATCATTGACTCTAAGCTGATGATAGCCGGATCTAAGGTCTATCTTATAAAAGCAACTAGAACCCTGAAGTTGGTAAAATAAGTCATCAATACTATGGATAGGATATTTGTTTTTGTTTGTGACTTTGTTCAATTGCCATAGTCAATCGACATTCTGAGAGAACCATATTTCTTTTTCACGAACAACACTGGAGCACCCTATGAGATGTTACTGGGTCTGATGAAGCCCTTATCTAGAAGGTCTTTTAACTACTATTTCAATTGCTTAAGCTCGGTGTGAGCCATTCTATAAAAAGAAATCGAAATAGGCTAGGTATCTGGAAGGAGATCTATTCTGAAATTGATTTCCTTTTTGGGAGGAACTACGGGAAGATCTTTTGGGAACACTTCTAGAAACTCATTTACTAGCAGGACTGACTCAAGAGTTGGGGTTTTGGACTTCGAATCTTAATCCGAACAAGATGATAGATATACCCTTTGGAAAACTTTTTTTCTGGCCTTAAGGTAAGAGATAAATCAACCTATAGGCACTGAGCTACTACCTTTCCACTCGACTTGTAACGATCCTAAAAATGAATAAGTAAAAGTAGAGCCTAACGTATGTGTGTTTGAGTTTGGTGTGAGGTTTGATGGTGTTTGATGTTGTCCCGAGTCATGGTTGAGGGATTCAGTGGTTAAATATCAAGGTACGACTCTCCATGGACCACCCTAGGGGTCCTTGAGGAGGAACCTAACCATAACCCCCAAGGCTGCCCTAATTGATGAAAGTTGGCTAAAATGTGGTGACCTACGGAAGGGGTCCACACCCCGTAGGTCCATCCACTCCCCGTGGATGTGCTCCGTTTGTCAATTCCCTCTAGACCATGCCCTAGACCCAGACCATGGATGGGTAGCATGGTTCGTGAATGGAATCACGATCCGTCGGTCTCGGGCGTGAACCATGCCTGTGCAATCTGGTTTGGACACGGCTTGGGCAAACGTCTTTTGGTAAATTGTTTATTAATTGCTTTAAGTGTGTGGATGGCTATTTTAGGGTTATTAAGATATTTTAAGAGTATTAAAACAATAAAATGCTATTTTAGATTTCATTATTCAATTTCCCCAAATCAAAACCCCTCCCACTCCAAATATCTCCTCTCTAGAAATCCATTGGAGATCAAGATCAAGTTCAAGCTAGGGTTGGGGATTCCAAGATATTTCTTCTTCAATTTTCGTGGGGAATCAATAGCAAAGTACGACAGTCTTGATCCTTGTCTAACTTTTCATTCAAGGAGCCAATTCAAACGTGATTTCAGAGCATGAAAAATCTATGGTTTTACTCAATCTCATGGGTTATTTCATCAAACGTTTTCAAATGGTCTCTAATGACAAATTATGATTGTATTGATGTTTAATTGATGATTTATGATGAAAATACACTATGAACCCATGATTTCTCTCAATTCCTAAATTGTGCCTTTTGAAGTGGGTTTGTTGATCATTAATGAATGATGATGGATTATACCTAAATTGATTTAGATTGTTGAATTGAATCACTATTCATGCCAAATAGTATTAGTTAAAGGTTTGATGGTGACTTATGATCATGGCCTTGAAAGGGAAAGTGATGACATAATTTCATGTTGAGTTAGAATTATGCTTGAGCTATTGATCCACTTCAAAGGTGGATGTGTTTACTTACTTTAATTTGTATATTGATCCACTTGAAATGTGGAGGGATTTACTTATTATGAACATTGTGATCATGGCCTTGAAGGCATAGTGTGTGTAATTGAAGTATTATCATGATGTTGTATATATGAATGTGATGTAAACCATGTGTGTGATCTAAAGGAATGAAAGATGATCATGTTTAGAAGCTAATTGTGTTAGGATTAAATATTATCTCTCTATTAACACTTGTGAAAGATGGTGACAATGTGATATGCTATTCTCACATACACACACACTTGAATGAATGAATGAATGAAGTTCAATGATAATGTTAATGGATGTTGAGTCTATTGAAAGGTTATTCTCAATGGTACTCTAATGAATGTTAATGACTTGTTGTGAAAGGACTTTCTCATAATAAGGGGTTCTTAGGTGAAAGGCTATTCTCATCTTTGAATCTATGAGCTTTCCAATGAATGAATGTTGGGGGTTTGGGATGGATGCCGTCTCGTGAGTTGAGGCAGGGTTATCTAGTAGCAATCTCTTATCCCATGATAATGAACTAATGTAATGAATGTCAAATACTCCGTGAGGAATAATGCTAAGCACCAAGTGGATATTGATTGAGAGGGATACCCATACGTGAGTTGTGGCGGGGTATCTAGTAGCAATCTCTTGATATGGATGCTCATACGTGAGTTGAGGCGGGGCATCTAGTAGCAATATCCCTATCCCATAACTATGTGCACACATAGGTCTAGCTAGTCGATCCACTTAAGACTAAACAAACAATGGTCCTACCTTAGGAAAGTAGGAATCCCTTTATCCGGTGAGGGTGACACACATATTCCATGTCAAGCTCACATGGTCTATGTCGGTTAAGGCTTACCCCCACAAAGAATGTTAATGAACTATGGCTTCATAAGAATGCACTACTTAGTGTGGGTGGTGGTATGTGACACCATATATGTTGAGTATGAATATGCCTTGTCTATGGTGACTTCAAAGGAGTACTTGGTGTGAGTAGTAGTATGGGATGCAACTTGCACATTGCACAAGTATCACTTATAGTTGTCTTAGATGTTTGTTTTAATGTGCTGATGTGACTTATGTAATATTTTTGTCTCTTATATGCTTTATTGTGTGAAGGTGGAGAGGATGAATGGTAAGTTCACTTTTGGTGACCTTAAGGTGGTACCTTAGTGTGGGTGGTGGTATGGGACGCTACCTATTCATTGCACAAGGTATAGCTTGAGGGTTGCTTGAGGTGAAGGCTTAAGGTGAAGCTAAAGGTTTACATGATGATTATCTTCTAATGTGGTTTAAATGAGTTGTATGATTGGTTGTGGTTGAATACTATGTCTCTTATGTTTATGTTCATGAGGTTTTATCAAAATGGCATATATCATGACTATCAAAGAAAATGTCCATTTTAAGCATGTTCTTGCATGTCTTCCATACTTAGTACATCTAATGTGCTAACTCATATTTCTTTATCTTTTTACCAAACTGTAGGGTTTGGTGATTGGATGAGTTTACTTGGAAGATGGGCTTCTAAGGAGCTTGGAGATGAAGACTTGGTGAGTCCTCATAGTTTCGAGGACAAAAATCCACTATGTTCCCTTTATGTCTTTTAGTTTATGTTAAAGCTTTTGTATGGGCTAAGTCCTTATGTTGTATTGAAAGTATTAGATGGTTTGATACATAGTATACAAAGTCTAGAAAGTCTTCCGCTTGCTTTTTAATGATAATGTCTTCGATTGTAAAGAAAGTTTTAAATTCCTCTCTATTTTCCTATGTTCTTATGTTCAAGAAAGCTATGAGGCTTGTATTAGACCCCTTCGGGGTCGAGTATGCCGTGTTATGACTAGGAGGTGCTCTCAAGTCATAACACGACTGGCTCATTTGGAAATTGAACTGAACGATTCTAGTTCTACAATCGACTGAGGCATAGCAGGAGTGTAACCAATCCATGCCTAGAATTATATCGAAATCTACCATTTCTAACTCTACGAGGTCTACTAAGGTGACTTTCTGGGAAACTGTGACAGGGCAATTTTTGTATACCTATTTAGCTATAACTGGGTCACCAACTGGAGTATAGATCGAGAAGGGTTCTCAGAGAGTTTCTGGACTGACACCGAAGTTTACTGCTACATAGGGAGCTACAAAAGACATTGTAGCCCCTGGATCTAACAACGCATGAACATCTAAATAAAAGACTCACAACATACCAGTGACCCCATTAAGAGAATCTTTTGTGTCCTCGAGAGAATACAACCAGTTTTGGCGCTGACCACCACCTTTACCAGACGAGGCACCCTCGTTCGTTGGGCAACCTGCTAGTGCTGTTGGCGCTTTAGATTGAGCTCTATTGTTGTTACCTCCTTGCCCCTGCCTGGTAGAAGGGCAATCCTTCAACCTATGGCAAAACTAACCACACCCAAAGCATCCTTCTCTGCAAGCAAGACACTCACCCGGATGGTTCTTATCACACATTGGGCAAATTGGAAAAGTACGGTTACCGAAAGCACTCCTTTGTTGCTTAGAGCCTGATGCCCTTGTTTTTTGATCCTTTCAAGACCTGTGGGACAGAGCACTAGCTGATGAACATGTTGGGGCTGTAAACCTTTGCTGAAACTGTGAGCGATTCCCACCGCCCTACTTTTGCTGAGAGTATTCATAATTCCCCATTTTAGCCTTCTTTTTTTCCTTAGCCATTTCTCTATGCTTATCTTCCTCAACCTATTGTACATGAGTCAGGAGTCAGGAGATATCCATGTCCCCTAGAAAGATAACATTCCTTCACTCGGTCTTCAGCAGATCGGATACTTCAAACAAGAACTTACTCACTTGTCCCCTTGTATCGGCAACCATGTGTGGAGCGTACCTCGAGAGATGGGTGAAGTTCAACACGTACTCTTGGACCGACATTGAACCCTACTTCAAGTTCAGAAATTCTTGTCACGCCTCGAGGCTACCCCCTTTAACGTAACACGGGACCTAGGATCACGAGTGACCCCAAGATTACCCTGAATCTGACATCTTATGAACATACTGAAAATAACTAAGAAAAACATGTACTATGCGGAAACTAAAACAGTGGATATGTTAAAATGGGGAAAAACACAACTAGTCTGAATATATATAAAATATACTAAAAGTTTACTGATAACTAAAACAACCACTTAATAACTCAAGCTGAATTTACTACTACGTTTGAAAAGCGTCTAACTGAGTTGAGTTGCTGGAACATTCCCCCCAGCTAACTCTAACAAAATTAGAACTAAAAATAATGACTAAAATGAAAGCATGTCTATTGTCCTCGAAGAATGAGGACCAACCAGCAAAGCTGCTGAAGTTGGACCGAGAAATGATCTAGGTGTGACCTGCATGCTGAGTAATTGAACCTACATTATGAATGGATGTAGCGCAGAGTATGCGTCATTGCTTGTAATGTATTGAGCATGAAGGATATAGATATACTAAAATGAACAAAATATATAAGCTGAACAATGCATAACTGAGCAATGATATAATCTGAAGAAGGATATATATACTCAAATACAACCAAAAACTAAACTGAATGAAATGACCAAGTACAAATTATGGAGAGAACACGTTGAACTATATACTGAAGTAACTGTTAATAACCTTGTCATTACACTATGAGTCTGACTATGGGTGCTACTATTAATCGACATAAACCACATGAGCGAAACGTGGAGTCCGATGTATACACCCCATCGACAGGATCCAATATACCTTGCTAGGGGTATAAAGGCATGACTGACTTGATCACTAATAATGATTCCCAACATAGGGGACTTACAATCCTACACGAGCATGTAGTTCTGGGACTATGAGGGTAAGCTAAACCGTAGTTCAACTCGGTGCCAAGTGTACTCCCAATTGAATACATATGAAGCTAAAATGCACTAAATACTGAATAGCTCAAAATACTGACATTCTAACTGATAATGCAACATTTATATACTGTGAATGTGACATTGAAGATCTAGAGCATGATTTTTTATTTACTGACCCAACAAGTATAATTCATGAACTAAGAGTGTAACACCTCGGGTCTCAAAATGAAGAAAATCCTAGTTTTCAAAAAATATGGTGCCAGTGCCAATGGAACCACGCAAGGACTGTAGGTAGGGTTCCATCGTTAAGGTCTAAATTTTGATGATCTTTGATCCCACCCACGATCGACCTGTATGATCCGTGGATGGACCTACGGACTATAGGTCTAATCGTAGGTAAGTGTCAGTAGCCAATTAGAGGAAAATGGATGTTGGGTCAACTTCAAATGGTCATATATATTAGCACAAAATGAATTAGGTGGTCCATGACCTATCAAATTAACGATAATTGAATCCTCTTTCCAACGAAACCGAGTTTTCTAAAATCCAAGCTCAAAGTAAGAAGTTATGCTTGTTTTAGTGAAGCATTGTTGGGCAGAGCATGAATGACGACCCCAAATGACAGTTGGTAGTTCAGACGACATCCCGCTAGTTCTGTATTAGATGAAACTCGTCAGTTTTAAGTCAGGGTCGTTTTGGTACTTTCCCCTATATGTTGGGCACTTAAACTATGTCATTTGATGCCTAAACTACGTCGTTTTACTCACTATAATCCTAATAACCTTGTCAGACATACCCAGAACCCTCATTCTCCAAAAGTCATCGAAATTAGAACGCAAAAAAAAGAGGAACCAATTTCTTTCAAGAACAAGCAGTAGTGTTTTCCAAGTTTCAGCCCCTAAATCCGAAGGATTTCTCCGTAAAATTCATCACCAGGTATGTGGGATTTCACTAGTGGGTTCCTTTCATCCAATACTTCCCTAGAATTCAGTCAGTTCTATTATTCTCCATATTGTGTTTAGACCTAGGGTTTCTAAAACCTTGGATATTTACTGTGAGTTAGTAGTTGCAGTATCCTAAATCGACATAGCTTGTTCTTGGAATGCTTTCTTAATTCCTTGTATGAAACTCAGAACTCTAGTTTGTATGAATTTTCTTAGTCCACAAATTATACTTGTTAGGTCAGTTGAATAGATAATCATGCTCCATATTTTAAATGTTACATTATCAATATATAAATGTTGCATTCTTAGATTGCATATCAATATTTTGAGATATTTAGTAATTCAACATTTTAGTTACATGTGTCTTATACATATTCAATTGGGAGTACACTTAGAACCGAGTTGGACTAGGGTTGAGCAAACCCTCATAGTCCCAGCACTACGTGCTCCTGTAGAAGTATAAGTCCCCTATGTTGGGGATCATATTTACTGATCATGCCAGTCATGCCTTTATACCCCTGTCAAGGTACATTGGGTCCTCTCGATGAGGCGTATACATCAAACTCCATGTTTAGCTCACATGGTTTATGTCAGTTAATAGTAGCTCCCACAGTCAAACTTTTGATGCATTTGACCATGTTTTCAGTATATATTTTAGTATTCAGTTTAGCATGTCATATTCATGATTAGAACTTGGTCATTGCATTCAGTTTATCTTTTCATTATTCACATTCTTGCTCAATTTATGTCATTGCTAAGTTATGCTTTGTTCAGCTTATATATGTTTGTCCAGCATAGTATCTATATCTTTCATGCTCACTATATTCCAAAAACTTACGCATATTTTGCGCTACATCCTTTTATGATGTAAGTTCAGATATTCAGCATCCAGATCACGCTTAGATATATTTTTGGTCGGCAGTCACTAGCTTCAATGGTGAGTGCTACTACGTCGAGGACATTAGATATGCTTTTCATTTTAGTTTTTACATTCAGTTTTCAGTTTTGTTAGAGTTAGCTGGGGGCATGTCCCAGCAACTCAACTTAGTTAGAGGGTTTTCCTACATAGTAGTAGAATCAACTTGAATTGTTAAGTTTATCTTTCAGTTGTTATTAAACTCTTAGTATGTTCATTCTAGTTGGGGGTGTCCCACTTTTAGTTATTCATTATTTTAGATTCCACATAGTACATGTCTTATTTTGTTATTGGTAGTATGCTTTATATATGCCAGACACAAGTTTAAGTTAGGGTCACTCATGATCCTAGGTCCTATTTAATGTCAATGAGGTAGCCTTAGGGCATGAAAAAATTTGTATCAAAGTATTACGTTGTAGAGCCATGGAATGTCTAAAAGTCGCACTAAGTAGAGTCTCTTTCATGAGTGTGAAGCGCGCCACATCTATGAGGGGGAGGCTATGAAGTATTTTAATCAAAACTTCACTTTCTTTGCTATTCTTTTTGTGCGTGGGTATGATCCAGCATCTCTTTTCTAATTTGTCTTTATGCGTTACAGATCATGCCTCCTCGTAGAGCTAATGCACGCAATGCTAACACAGTTCTTTTATTCCTGAACCCTGAGGTTACAAATGTAGAATTTAATAATGCACTTTCAACTCTTGGCTCAGAGTGTGGCCAATCAGAACAATCAGTAGGTCCTAGTTCCTGCTAACACAAATGGTAGATGAGCTTTAGCTAGGGTTTGAGACTTTGTTCGGATTAATTCGCATGAGTTTCAAGGGTTGAAGGTTGGTGACGACCCATAGAACTTCATTGATGAGGTTAAGAAAATTCTTGGAGTAATGTAAGTGGCTGGAACTAAGAGTGTTGACTGGGCATCCTACCGACTTCAAGATGTGGCTTATATCTTATTTACTCAGTGGAAAGATAACATAGGTGCAGATGGAGGTCTTGTGACTTGGGATTGTCTTACTGGAGCGTTCCTAGACAGGTTATTCCCAAGGGAATTGAGGGAAGCTAAGACACAAGAGTTTATGAACTTGAAGTACCGGTCAATGTCAGTTTAAGAGTACGGGCTAAAGTTTACCCAGCTCTCCAGGTATGCTCCGCACATGGTTGCCGATTCAAGGGAACAAATGAGTAAGTTCTTGTTTAGGGTATCCGATTTGGTGAAGATTGAGTGCAGGAATGTGATGCTTCTAGGGGATAAGGATATCTCCAGAGCTCAGTAAGTTGAGGGAGATAAGCTTAAGGAATTGGCTAAGGATAACAAAAAGGCCAGAACAGGAAACTGTGAATACTCACAACAAAAGTTTGACAGTGGGAATCACTCACAGTTTCTATAGAGGTCTACAGCCGCAACACCTTCCTCAGCTAGTGCTCCATTCCCCAGGTTTCGATAGGATCAGAAAGGTAGGGCATCAGACTCTAGGTCTCAAGGAATGCTTCAGCAAACCTGACCTTCCTAACTAGTCCAAAGTGTTGTAAGAACCATTCGGCAAGTGCCTTACAGGCAAGGAAGGGTGGTTTGAGTGTGGTTAGTTTCGCCATAGGATGAATGATTGCCCTTCTGCCTTGTAGGAGAAATGAGGCAACAAAAATAGGGCTCAGTCTACAACTCTATCAACCCCAGCAGGTCACCCAACTCAACAGGCTGCTTCATCTATTACATGTGGCGGTTTGCACCAAAACAGGTTGTATGCTTTCCAGGAAGATTCTCATGTTATGGTTACTGGTACGTTACGAGTCTTTCATTTAGATGTTTATTCATTGTTAGATCAAGGGACTACACTGTCTTTTGTAACTCCCTATATAGCAGTAAACTTTGGCGTCATTCCAAAAACTCTCTTAAAACCCTTCTTAGTCTTTACCCCAGTTAGTGACGTAGTTATAGTTAGACGGGTATACAGAAATTTCTGTGTCACTGTGTAACATCTCGTGATTTGAAATAACTAGGAAGAAGCTAATAATTGGAAATAGTCATTTTTGGAAAGAATGAAAATCTGGAAATTTTTGTTAAGTTAGAATAAATTGAGTTTTGGCCAAATTCAAAAATCCATAATTTGTAGCTCAAGAAGAGTTAGAGGTACTTCTAGATACGGTAGGAAAGCTGTTGGAGTTATCTTTCCAACTCCGCTGAGTTTGCTCAATTCTGAGTTCGTATGAGTGAGTTATTTTCTTTGGAAGTTGGGATGTTGGAATAAGGAAAGTCCAATCCGGATTTTGAAAGGGTAGTTTGGCCTTTTCCTTGCCCAATTATTTTATTTAGTTTTTGGTAATTAAGTTAGGTCTAATAAGAATTAGAGATGTTTATGCTTTACGAAAATATGCTAGGGCATGGAGAAAAGAGAAAAAAAGGGGAGAAAGGAGAAGAGAAGCAAGATTCGTCAAGATCGTCGAGTTTAGCTTGTGGATTTCATCGGGGGTGATCCCTACAAGGTATGTGAGATCACATAGCGTTGGGTTAGTTCACCCACGTGCCAATCATGATTCAATTTCAGCGAAGTTATTAGATTTGAAAGTAAATCATTGAGTTCTTGATGAAATTCGTTTAAATTCTTGTGGGTTGTGTTGTTGAAGTTTTCTTGAGATTGATTCATGTTGCTAGCTGTGTTTTTCGAGTAGAATCTGATGTATATTGAGGATACAAATGATTCTAAGTGTTTGGGGAAAGAGCCATTGAAGTTTAGAGGGTTTAGAGATGAAAAACGAGAAAGAAAAGTCGTCAAACACCTGGGAAGGGGGTGGGGCGTCGCGCCATCCAGCGCTCCCCAAAAGGGTTTATGAAGTTTCACCCTTGGCGTGCCGCTCGAGCCAGCGCTCTCCAACTTGTTCTCCAAATTTAGAGGGCTGGCGCCTCGCGCCTCTCAAAGCATTAGGGACACTAATTCTCCCCATTCGTTCCCCACCTTTTAGTACTTGTTCCTTAGCAATGTACCTATGTTTTCTAGTTGATTCCAACATTCTAAGGTACATCTAAACATCATGATATCATCCATAAACATGAGAGCATGAACCTTGAATCCATATTCCAATTCAAGGATAGTTAAGATCAAAGTCAAGAGAAGTTCTTAGAGTTTTCCAAAACTGTTTTCCAAATGTTTTAACTTTGTTTTAAGACTTACAGTTCAAGTTGAGTAAAGCTTAAAGAGTAAAGTTTGAAGTTCATTTCTTCAAAAGTATATGGGGACTATGCATTCCCAAAGGTTTTAAAATATTTTCACATTTAGATAAGAAAGGAAACCTCGATTTCCCAAGAGCCTTCGGGCTAGCTTTCATAAAATAGTAATCTCTTTCAAAATGAAGCAAAAAAGGAAACTTTGATTTCCAAGATAGCGTTTGAGCTATGTTTTTAAGCACTAATCTCAAATCACAGAAAGAAGTATGTTTTTAAAATAAGAGCAAATATTTTATTTTTGGGAGTAGTATTGAGCACCGATATGGGGGAAAGTTTAGACAACTCATAGCCCTCATAAACCATGTAGCCATCATGGGTAGAAAATGGTCATACTTTTTAGATGATTCCTTTAGTGCTTTTTAGCATAGAGTAGTGGATCCACTTAGTAGTTCAGGTTCTATACCCTCGGCAAGGAATAGGACGGCCCTGGCAGCGTGAGGCAAAACGTTGTATCATCACAATAGCTCTTACGTGATGGTTGTCGGTTAGAGACACTCCCACAGAAGTAATTGTATTCTTATAGACAAAGTTTATTGTATTTTTACATACATTTCAGAGTTATATGTATCTTTGAATACACACAGAGATGACATCATGTTCTAAACAGGTTTTCCTTATATTGAACTTGTTTTCAACTGCTTTATATTGAAATGAGTTCAGTTATGTTAAGTTGAGTTGAGCCAGGTATGTTCTTCAGATTCCTTTGAAGCTTATGTTGTGTTTAGCATTCTAACTCGCATAATCGTACATTCAATGTACTGATGCCAGTTGGCCTGCAACTTATTATGATGCAGACACAGGTAACTAGCTTCGGCATCCGGTGCATCGTTGATCGAGTGAGCACTACAGAATTAGTTGGTGAGCCTCATTGCATTCCGGAGGACTCTTTTTATTGCTTTTAATTACTTTGTTAGTTCATTTAGATGTCGTGAACTTTGTCCCGTCAGCCATCTCAGTTGTTTTAGAGGCATCATAGATAGTCAGATATTAGTCCTTTAGTCTTTTCATTGACTTTATTATTTGATATGTTAAGATATGAGGTGCCATTTTGGCCAAGTTGAATGTTTGACTTTTTAAGCATTCTCAGTATTTTATAATTCAAGTGAGTATAGTGCGTTTGCTCATTATAAATATGCATAGGGTCTTCTGCTAATTTAAGTAAGCTACGCCTAGGGTTCGCTTGGGACCAACAATGGTTCTCGAGTGCCAGCCATATCTGGGGTGTAGGTTCGGAGCGTGACAAACTTGGTATCAGAGCACAGAGTTCAAGAGTCCTAGGGAGTCTATAAAGTCGTGTCTGTAGAGTCCTAGTTATCGATGTTAAGCACGCCATATCTATAATTAGGAGGCTACAACACTTAGGAAATTTTCTTACTTCTTTCACACTCATTTTGTGTGTTAGAGTTTGATCTCTAAGAAGTTTCCTTATAATTCGTGCTTGCGTGTGTTTTCAAATAATCATGCCTCCGCAAAGAGCTGTCAGAGGTCGTCCTGCTAGATGTAATGTTGAGGAACAAGAGTTACCAAATGTACCTGAAGTGCAACCTCAAGGAGAAGTTACCAAAGCTGAGTTCCGTAAGGCTATTCGGATGTTGAGCCAAATTGTGACCAACCAAGCTGGGCAACAAAGAGGATCTATATAGGAGGTAGCTAACACTTCGAGAATCCGTGAGTTCTTAAAGATGGATCCTCCAAGTTTCACGGATTTGAGCACTATAGAGGATCCGAAGAATTTTATTGAGGAACTAAAAAAGGTATTTGAGGTCATGCATGTTGCCGATATTGAGCGAGTTGAACTAGCTGCATATCAATTGAAGAGTGTTGCTAGGACTTGGTTTGATCAGTGGAAAGAGGGTCGAGCTGATGATGCACCACCTCCGAGTTGGGATTGTTTTGAGAAGGCTTTCTTGGGGCATTTCTTTCCCCGAGAACTGAACGAGGCTAAGGTACGAGAGTTCCTCACAATTAAGCAAGATTTTTTGAGTGTTCATGAGTATGGGTTGAAGTTCACCCAACTGTCCCGTTATGCTCCGAAAATGGTTGCAGACTTGAGAAGTAGACTGAGCTTGTTTATTGCTGGGCTAGCTCGTCTGTCGAGTAAGGAAGGTAGGGCATCTCAAGGTTATTGGTATATGTGCAGTAGGTTGAGGAAGAGAAGCTAAGGGATAGAGAAGAGTTTAAGAACAAGAAAGTGAAGAAATGGAATGAGTCCAGACAACAGAAGAGTAATGTCAACCGGTAATCCTTCCAACAGAAACAGAAGGGACATGCTCCATCATCTGCTAGTGCACATGCACCTATGAACAAAGGTGAGTACAATAGTCAAAATTTCAGAGCTAAACATGCTTATTATCAGGGTAGCATAGTGCAAGGGGGTAGTAAGCCTCCTGCCTGCGCTAAGTGTGGTAGACACCACTCAGGTACATGTCGTAAGGGCTCCACTTGTTGTTTCAAGTGTTGTCAGAATGGTCACTTCATGCGCATGCGCGAGTGTCCAAAGAACAAGTAGTGAAGTGGTAATGGGGGTAATAAAGCCCAATCTTCTTCAATTGCTCCACCAGACAGAGTTGCACCTAGAGGGGCTACTTCCGATACTGGCGGATGAACAAACCACTTGTATGCTATCAATAATTTCCAAGAGCAAGAGGATTCACAAGATGTTGTCACTGGTATGATCCAAGTCTTTGACTTTACTATTTATGCTTTGATAGACCCAGGAGCGAGTTTGTCTTTTGTAACTCCTTATGTTGCTGTGAATTTTGATGTTATTCCTGAGAAAGTTAGTGAACCATTCAGGTTTTCGACACATGTTGGTGAGTACATATTAGTAGAAAGTGTCTATCGTGATTGTCCCATTTCCGTCAATCACAAGAGTACCATGGCTGATCTAGTTGAGTTAGACATGGTAGACTTTGACGTCATTCTTGGTATGGATTGGCTTCATGCCTGTTATGCCTCAGTTGATTGTAGAACTCGAGTTGTCAAGTTTCAGCTTCCAAATTAGCCAGTCTTAGAGTGGAAGAGTAGTTCAACAGTGACTAAGGGTCATTTTATTTCGTACCTTAAGGCAAGAAAGTTAGTTTTTAAGGGTTGTGTCTATCACTTGATCCGAGTTAATGACTCTAGTGTTGAGATACCTCCCATTTAATCAGTTCCTATAGTTAAGGAGTTTCCAAAAGTTTTTCTAACTGATCTACCCAAAGTCCCCCCGAAGAAAGAGAATGACTTCAGTATAGATGTTCTTCCAGATACCCATCCTATCTCTATTCTGCCATATAGCATGGCACCAGCACGGTTGAAATAGTTAAAAGAGCAATTGAAAGATCCTTTAGAGAAAGGGTTTATTCCACCACATGTCTCTCCTTAGGGAGCTCCGGTCTTATTTGTGAGAAAGAAAGACGGTTCCCTTAGGATGTATATAGATTATCACCAATTGAACAATGTTACCATCAAGAATAAGTATCCTCTTCCGTGAATGATGATCTTTTCGATCAACTTTAGGGTGCTTCTTATTTTTTGAAAATATACCTCAGATTTGGCTACCATCAGTTGATGAGTTAAGTCAGGAGAAGTTCTTAGGGTTTTTCAAAAGTCTTTTTCAAATGTTTTAAGTTTGTTTTAAGACATAAAGTTCAAGTTGACTACAAATTAAAGAGTAAAGTTTAAAGTTCATTTCTTCAAAAGTATATTGGGACTATGTATTCCCAAAGGTTTTAAAATGTTTTCGTATTTAAACAAGAAAGGAAACCTCGATTTCTAAAGATCCTTCGGGCTAGTTTTCAGAAAAGAGTAATCGTTTTCTTAATGAAGCAAGAGAGGAAACTTTGATTTACTAGATAGCCTTTAAGCTAAGTTTGTGAGCCCTAATCTGAAATCACAAAATAAAGTATGTTTTTAAACATAAGACCAAATTATATTTTTGGGAGTAGTATTGAGCAACGATATGGTGGAGAGTTCAGACAACTCACAGCCCCCAAAAACCATGTAGCCATCATGGGTAGAAAATGGCCATACTTTTTAGATGATTCCTTTGGTGCTTTTTAGCAGACACTAGTGGATCGACTTAGTAGTTATGCTTATATACACTCAGCAAGGTATAGGGCGGCCTTGGCAGTGTGAGAAAAAATGTTGTATCATCGTAATAGCTCTTACGTGATGGTTGTCGGTTTGAGAAACTCCCACTGAAGTAATTGTATCCATACATACACAATTTATTATATTCTTACATACATTTCAGAGTTATATGCATCATTCCATACACACAGAGTTTACTTCATGTTTTAAATAGTTTTTCCTTATATTGCACTTGTTTTAAATTACTTTATATTAAAATGAGTTCAGCTATGTTGAGTTGAGTTGAGACATGTAAGTTCTTCATATCCCTTTCAAGCCTATGTTGTGTTTAGAATTCCAACTCACATACTCGTACATTCAAATGCCAGTTGGCCTTCATCTTATTATGATACAGACAGATGTAACTAGGATCGGCATCCGGTGCATCGTTGATCCAGTGAGCACTCCAGAGTCAGTTGGTGAGCCTCATTGCATTCTGAAGAACTCCTTTTATTGCTTTCAGTTACATTGTTAGTTCATTAGGATGTCTTGGGGATTGTCCCGACATCCATCTCAGTTGCTTTACATGATTCATAGACAGTCAGATGTCAGTCCTTTAGTCTTTTCATTGACTTTATCATTTCATATATTAAGGTTTGAGTTGCCATTTTGGCCAAGTAAAATGTTTGCATTTTTAAGCATTTTCAGTATTTTATTATTCAAGTGAGTATAGTGTGTTTGATCATTACAAATATGCATAGAGTCTTCCGCTGAATTAAGTAAGTCAGGCGAAAGGTTCTCTTCGGGCCAGCAATGGTTCTTGATGCCAGCCACGTCTGGGGTGTAGGCTCGGGGCATGACACACTGTATCTTAGAAAGTCACCTTAGCAGATCATGTAGAGTTAGAAATGGTAGATTTTTATATCATTCTAGGCATGGATTGGTTACATTATTGTTATGCCTTAGTCGATTGTAGAATTAGGATCATTCAGTTTTAGTTTCCAAATGAGCCTGTCTTAGAGTGGAAGGGTAGTAGCTCAATGCCTATGGGTCGATTCATCTCTTACCTTAAGGCCATAAAAGTGATTTCCAAAGGGTATGCATATCATCTTGTTTGGGTTAAGGATTCAAACTCTGAAACCCTAACTCTTGGGTCAGTCCCGGTAGTAAATCAGTTTCCAGAAGTGTTCCGATAAGTTCTTCCCAGAGTTACTCCCGAAAAGGGAAAGCAACTTCGGAATAGATCTCCTTCCATTTACCCAGCCTATTTAGATTCCTCCTTACAGTATGGCTCCAGCCGAGCCTAAGGAATTGAAAGAGCAGTTAAAAGACCTTCTAGATAAGGTATTCATCAAACCCAATACATAGGGTGCTCCAGTGTTGTTCATGAAAAAGAAAGATGGTTCTCTCAGAATGTGCATTGAATATTGTTAGTTAAACAAGGTCACAATCAAGAATAAATATCCCATCCCCAGGATTGACAACTTTTTCGACCAACTTCATGGTGCTTATTCTTTTCTAAGATAGACCTCACATCCGGCTATCATTAGCTTAGATTTAGTGATAGTGACATTTTGAAGACAACTTTTAGAACTCGGTATGGTCATTACGAATTTGTAGTTGTCTATTTTGGACTAACAAATGCTCCTACAGATTTCATAGACTTAATGAACAAGGTTTTCAAACAAGGTTTCGCTTCATTTATGTTTTGTCCCATCCATCCCGCTCTGGCGCGAGATATGCCGCTCTAGCGCCACCGCTCTACCGGCAACTGGCTCGCTATGGACGAATGATGGGCCCAGTTTTTCCCCCTACATTTTCCTTTTCTAAATAATGATGGTTTGGGTCATTACATATATGTCACACCCCGAACGTGGCTGGCACTCGAGAACCATTTATGGTCCCAAGCGAACCCTTGGCCTGACTTACTTACTCAGTGGAAGACATAAAAGTATAAATACAAGGATTAAATGCATCTTTACTCAACTTGTTTAATAAAATACATAGAACGTTTAAAGGTCAAACATTCAACATGGCCAAAAAGGCAACTCAAGTCTTAACATATGAAATAATGTAAAGACAACTGACTGCTAACTGTCTAT
This sequence comes from Solanum lignicaule, assembly GCA_029582545.1. NCBI lineage: Eukaryota > Viridiplantae > Streptophyta > Magnoliopsida > Solanales > Solanaceae > Solanum > Solanum lignicaule. The sequence goes on from JAJOOF010000274.1 coordinate 17,924, forward strand.
GAAGCCTCTAAAAAAAAGAGGGATGTTGGGACAAGACATTTTGAAAAGATAGGAGGCTCATCAACTGGCTCTGAGTGCTCAACCTGATCAACGAGGCACGGGATGCTGATCTTGGTTACCTGTGTCTGCATCATAAGACGATGCAGGCCAATTGGCATCAACACATTAAATGTACGAGTATGCGAGTGAGAATGCTAAACATAACATAGGCTAGAAAATAATCTGAAAGGAACACTTACCTTGGCTTTACTCAACTTTATGAACACGTTAACTCAATATAAAGTAATAAAACACATGCATTATATAGAAAAAATTTACAATAGAAGAAAGCAACTCAGTTCGTTTAAAAAATGCAATAACAAACTCAATTATACTCATGTAATAAAGTAATATAGTTTTTGTGGCAGTTTCTCTAACTGACAACCACCACTATGAGCCTAAGTAGTGATACAGTGTCTTGCCCATGCTGCCAGAATTGTCCTATACTTTTCCGTCTTATAGAACGCCTTAACTAAGTGGATCCACTAGTCTATGCTAAAAAGCAACTTAAGGAGTCATCAAAAAAGTATAATCATTTACTACCCATGATGGCTACATGGTTTATGGAGACTTGAGTTAATATGAACTCGCATCCCTATATTGGTGCTCAATACTACTCCCAAAATATACTTAGTCATTTGTTTTAAAACAAAACTTCTTTCTTTGGTTTGAGATTATTACTCAAAACTTTAGCTTAAATGATGTCTTGGAAATCGGTGTTTCCCTTTCTTGTTCGAATGTGAAAACATTTTTTTTTAAATTCTTGGGAATACTTAATTCCCTTATAACTTTTTGAGAAATGAACTCAACTCTTCAATCCTTTCTTTACTTGAAACTTAAGTCTTAAAACTAAGTTAAAACGTTTGTGAAAAATGTCTAGAAAAGACTCTAAGAACTTCCTAGACTTGGCTCTTAACTTTCCTTGAATTTGAATTAATGGATTCAAGGTTATGATTCATTTTTCTGGATGATTTCTAGATGTTTAGAAGTAATTTAGAGTAGTTAGAATAAATTTAAAGTGTTAGTACACTTTAGAAGGATATAAATAGGCTAAATGATGAAAAACTAGTAAAACATGATGATCCGGGCGTATCCCTGGCGCGCCGCGCCAACTCCTACTTACTGGTACTCATTTTGGGCGCACTACAAGCGTGACGTGCCATCCCCTAGGGTGCTACAGGGGCGCGTTGCACAAGCCCCTTCCCAAGAAAACTCGATGAACTTTTCGACTCATTTTCTAACCTTAATTCGATTATTTTCGATTCCTTTTCTCAAATTCACTTTAGATTCAGGTACCTAAAACATATACTAAAGAATCTAACTTAAACAACTCAAGGAAACAAAACATTAATATCAAGAAACACCTTTAACTCAACCCATGTTCAAGAACGAAAGTAATTCAAGAACAACTATCAAAAACATGAAAATTCCAATCTTTTAGAACGAATTCACGCTGAATCAAACATGCTTGGCACGTTGGTAAACAAACCCAACATTATGAAAGTCTCACATACCTTGTAGGATTAAATCCTTGGCGAAATCCCTAACCAAATTGTATGATCTTGACGAATTTTGCCTTTTCTTCTCCTTTCTCCTCTTTTCTCCTTTCTCAAAGTCCTTGAGTGAAATTTCCAATCTTCCTAAAATGATCTAATTCAGATTTGACCCTAATTAACTCCTACAAAACGAAATATAATAATAAGGTATGGAAAAGACCAAAACACCCTTTAAAAATCCGGATTGGACATTTCCTTATTTGAACAGCCCAACTTCGAATGGGCATCTCAATCATACGAACTAGGAATCATGCAAACTCGGCGGAGTTGGAAATGATACAATTTTTCCTACGATATCTGGACGAACACCTAAATTATCCTGAGATAGGAGTTATGGTCATTTGAAGTTGACCAAAAACTCAACTTAACATACTTAACAATTTTTTTAGATATCTATTCTTTCCAAAAATGGTTATTTCCAATTCTTAACTTCTTGCTAGTTATTTCAAATTGGTGAGATGTTAAAATATCTCCCCCTTGGGAACATTCATCCTCGAATGAGTTTACTCTTACTTGGCTAAGGGTGTAACATCAATCATTCAGTTCAAACACCCAACAAGCAAATGCTAAAACAACATACCAAGTTATAAATAAATACCAAGAAAAGGATTAGTACCTTAATTTGGAACTTCTCCGAATTCGAAGAGATATAGATATCTCTTATTCATGTCCTCCTCAGCATTTCTAGTAGCTTCCTCACCAAACTGATTCCTCCAAAGAATTTTGACTGATGCTACGTCTTTTGTTCTCAACTTGCGATCTAGAATCTGAACAGAAATCTCTTAATATGATAATTTATCCTTGATCCCGATATCTTCAGTTGTTATGATCAATGAAGGATTACCCATGCACTTTTTCAACATGGAGATGTGAAAGACCGGATGTACCACGGCTAACTCTTGTTGTAGCTCCAACTCATAAGCTACATTACCTACCCTTTTCGATATTCTGTAAGGGCCAATATACCGGGGACTAAGCTTCCCATACTTACCAAATCGCATAACACCTTTCATGGGTGAAACTTTAATATATACCCAATCATCTACTTCAAACTCTAACTCCTTTCTCCTAACATCAGTATAGGATTTCTGACGACTCTGTGCTATTTTCAATCCTTCTTGAATCACTTTCACCTTCTCCATAGCTTGATGACCTAAATTAGGTCCTATCAACCCAGCTTCACCAAATCAAACCATCCAATAAGAGATCTGAATCTTTTCCCAAAAAGAGCTTCATAAGGAGCTATTTGGATACTAGAGTGATAATTATTATTGTAAGAAAACACGATAAGAGGCAGGTGATCATCCCAATTTCCTTTGAAATCAATCACGCAAGCTCTCAGCATATTTTCTCATGTCTAAATAGTGCGCTATGCTTGACCATCAGTCTGAGGATGAAAAGAAGTACTCAAGTTCACCTTTGAACCCAAGCCTTTTTTAAATGACTTACAAAACTGTGTAGTAAATTGTGCACATCTATGTGATATAATCGAAATAGGGACTCCATGAAGTCCTACTACCTCTTAAATATATAAGCTGACATAATCCTCCGCTGAATGGGTAGTCTTTACCGGTAAAAAGTGGGCTGATTTTGTCATTCTGTCAACAATCACCCAAATCGAATCATGTTGCCTGCAAGACCTTGGTAAACCTGTGATGAAATAAATATTAATCATCTCCCACTTCCATTCCGGAAGTTTTATATTCTAAGCCAAAACACCTGGCCTTTGATACTCTACTGTAACTTGTTGGCAATTCGGACACTTAGCAACAAACTCTACAATGCCCTTTTTCATGCTACTCCACAAATAAACTTCTCTCAAATCGCGATGCATCTTTGTGGAACCCGGATGGATGGAATATCTGGAGGTATGAGCTTTTTCCATGATATTCTCTTGGAGTTCATCCACCCTTGGCACACACAACCTACCTTGATACCTCAACATACCATTTCCCTCTTGTTCAAAAGCAATTACTTTTTGCTTATGAACATTTGCCTTCAATTCAAGCAAAATGGGATCTTGGATTTGCTTTTCTTTTACTTCTGACACTAATGATGATTCATCCCCATTCATCACCACTATCCCTCATTCAATTGAATCCATTAGTCGGACTCCCAAGCATGCAAGTCTATGCACATCTTTTGCTAACTCTCTTTTCTTCCTCAACATGGGCGGTACTACCTATAAACAACCTGCTTAAAGCATCAGTAACAACATTAGCCTTACCTGAGTAATAAAGAATACTCATGTCATAATCCTTGAGTAATTCTAACCACCTCATTTGTCTGAGATTAAGTTCTTTCTGAGTGAACACATATTGAAGACTCTTGTGATCAGTGAATACATCACATAAACACCATACAAATAATGACACCATATTTTCAAAGCAAACACTACTTCAACCAAGTCTAGATCATGGGTTGGGTAATTCTTCTTATGAACTTTGAACTGTCTGGAGGCATAAGCTATAACTTTGTCATTCTGCATTAATACACTACCCAAACCAACTCTAGACGCATCACAATATACAATAAAACCTTGTGTACCATCTGGTAATGTCAAAACTGGGGCAGTAGTCATCCTCTTTTTTAATTCCTGAAAGCTTTTTTTACAAGCTTCAAACCATTGAAATTTCACCGTCTTCTGAGTTAACTTGGTCAAAGGAGATGAAATGGATAAGAACCCATCTACCGAAATTCTATAATAGCCAGCCAAACCCATGAAACTCTTAATGTCAGTTGGAGATCTGGGTTTAGGCCAATTCTGCACTGCCTCTATTTTTTGGGTATCAACTTTAATTCCCTCTCTAGACATAATGTAACCTAAGAATGACACAGACTCAAGCCAAAATTAGCACCTAGAGATTTGTTATACAACTCTATATATTTTAAAGTCTAGAGAACTATTATGAGATGACTAGCATGATCTTCTTCATTCGTTAAATAGATTAGTATGTCATCAATGAAGACGATAACAAACATATCTAAATAAGGTTTGAACACTCTATTCATAAGGTCCATGAATGTTGCAGGCGCATTGGTCAATCCAAAGTATATGACCAAAAATTCATAATGACCATAACGGGTTCTGAAAGATGTATTTGGAATATCACATTCCCTTACTCTTAACTAATGGTAGCCAGATCTGAGATCTATCTTAGAGAAACAAGTAGCACCTTGAAGCTGATCGAAAAGATCATCAATCCTTGGGAGAGGATATTTGTTGGTGATCCAAGTCTTTGACTTTACTGTTTATGCTTTGCTGGACCCAGGAGCGAGTTTGTCTTTTGTAACTCCTTATGTTGCTGTGAATTTTGATGTTATTCCTGAGCAAGTTAGTGAACCATTCAGTTTTTCGACACATGTTGCTGAGTACATTCTAGTAGAGAGTGTCTATCCTGATTATCCCATTTCCATCAATCACAAGAGTACCATGGCTGATCTAGTTGAGTTAGACATGGTAGACTTTGATGTAATTCTTGGTATGGACTGGCTTCATGCCTGTTATGCTTCAGTTGATTGTAGAACTCGAGTTGTCAAGTTTCAGCTTCCAAATGAGCAATTCTTAGAGTGGAAAAGTAGTTCAGCAGTGACTAAGGGTCATTTTATTTCGTAACTTAAGGCAAGAAAGTTAGTTTTTAAGGGTTGTGTCTATCACTTGATCCGAGTTAATGACTCTAGTGTTAAGATACCTCCCATTTAGTCAAATCCTATAGTTAAGGAGTTTCCAGAAGTTTTTCCAGAAGATCTACCCAAAGTTCCTTCTAAGAGAGAGAATGACTTCAGTATAGATGTTCTTCCAGATACCCATCCTATCTCTATTCTGCCATATAGCATGGCACCAGCACGGTTGAAAGAGTTAAAAGAGCAATTGAAATATCTTTTGGAGAAAGGGTTTATTCGACCAGATGTCACTCCTTGGGGATCTCCGATCTTATTTCTGAGAAAGAAAGATGGTTCCCTTAGGATGTGTATAGATTATCACCAATTGAACAATGTTACCATCAAGAATAAGTATCCTCTTCCAAGAATTGATGATCTTTTCGATCAACTTTAGGGTGCTTCTTATTTTTTGAAAATAGACCTCAGATTTGGCTACCATTAGTTAAAGAGTCAAGTCAGCAGAAGTTGTTAGGGCTTTTCCAAATGTTTTACGTTTGTTTTAAGACATAAAGTTCAAGTTGACTACAGATTAAAGAGTAAAGTTTAAGGTTCATTTCTTCAAAAGTATATTGGGACTATGTATTCCCAAAGGTTTTAAAATGTTTTCATATTTAAACAAGAATGGAAACCTCGATTTCTAAAGAACCTTTGGGCTAGTTTTCAGAAAAGAGTAATTGTTTTCTTACTGAAGCAAGAGAGGAAACTTTGATTTACTAGATAGCCTTTGAGCTAAGTTTGTGAGCACTAATCTCAAATCACAGAAAAAAGTATGTTTTTAAACATAAGACTAATATTATATTTTTGGGAGTAGTATTGAGCGACGATATGGGGGAGAGTTCAGACAACTCACAGCCCCTATAAACTATGTAGCCATGATGGGTAGAAAATGGTCATACTTTTTAGATGATTCCTTTGGTGCTTTTTAGCATACACTAGTGGATCCACTTAGTGGTTATGGTTATATACACTCGGCAAGGTATAGGGCGGCCTTGACAGCGTGAGAAAAAATGTTGTACCATCGCAATAGCTCTTACGTGATGGTTGTCGCTTAGAGAAACTCCCACAGAAGTCATTGTATCCTTACATACACAATTTATTATATTCTTACATACATTTCAGAGTTATATGCATCGTTCCATACACACAGAGTTGACATCATGTTTTAAATAGTTTTTCCTTATATTGGACTTGTTTTAAATTACTTTATATTGAAATGAGTTCAGTTTTGTTGAGTTGAGTTGAGACAGGTAAGTTCTTCATATTCTTTTCAAGCCTATGTTGTGTTTAGAATTCCAACTCACATACACATACATTCAAATGCCAGTTGGCCTGCATCTTATTATGATGCAGACACATGTAACTAGGATCAACATCCTGCGCATCGTTGATCCATTGAGCACTCCAGAGTCAGTTGGTGAGCCTCATTGCATTCTGAAGGACTCATTTTATTGCTTTCAGTTAGTTTGTTAGTTCATTAGGATGTCTTGGGGATTGTGCCGACATCCATCTTAGTTGCTTTACAGGATTCATAGACAGTCAGATGTTAGTCCTTTAGTCTTTTCATTGACTTTACCATTTCATATATTAAGGCTTGAGTTACCATTTTGGCCAAGTTAAATGTTTGCATTTTTAAGCATTTTCAGTATTTTATTATTCAAGTGAGTATAGTGCGTTTGATCATTACAAATATGCATAGAGTCTTCCACTGAGTTAAGTAAGTTAGGCGAAGGGTTCGCTTGGGGCCAACAATAGTTCTCGAGTGCCAGCCACGTCCGGGGTGTACGCTCGGCGCGTGACACATTGTCTCTCAGAAAGTCACCTTAGCAAATCATGTAGAGTTAGAAATGGTAGATTTTTATATCATTCTAGGCATGGATTGGTTACATTATTGTTATGCCTTAGTCGATTGTAGAATTAGGATCGTTCAGTTTTAGTTTCCAAATGAGCCAGTCGTAGAGTGGAAGGGTAGTAGCTCAGTGCCTATGGGTCGATTCATCCCTTACCTTAAGGCCAGAAAAGTGATTTCCAAAGGGTATGTATATCATCTTGTCTGGGTTAAGGACTCAAACTCTGAAACCCTTACTCTTGGGTCAGTCCCGGTAGTAAATTAGTTTCCAGAAGTGTTCGCATAAGATCTTCCAGAGTTACTCCCGAAAGAGAAAGCAACTTCGGAATAGGTCTCCTTCCATATACCTAGCCTATTTAGATTCCTCCTTATAGTATGGCTCCAGCCGAGCCTAAGGAATTGAAAGAGCAGTTGAAAGACCTTCTAGATAAGGGATTCATCAAACCCAATACATAGGGTGCTCCAATGTTGTTCATGAAAACGAAAGATGGTTCTCTCAGAATGTGCATTGACTATTGTTAATTAAACAAGGTCACAATCAAGAATAAATATCCCATCCCCAGGATTGACGACTTTTTCGACCAACTTCGGGGTGCTTATTGCTTTTCTAAGATAAACCTCACATCCGGCTATCATTAGCTTAGAGTTAGTGATAGTGACATTTCGAAGACAACTTTCAGAACTCGGTATGGTCATTATGAATTTGTAGTTGTCTATTTTGGACTTACAAATGCTCCTACAGATTTCATAGACTTAATGAAAAAGGTTTTCAAACAGTATTCGGACATGTTCGTCATCATCTTTATTGATGATATCCTCATTTATTCTCGGAGTGAGAAGGAACATGCTACTTATTTGAGAGTTGTTCTGCAAACTCTCGAAAATAATCAGATATTTGCTAAGATCAGCACATGTGAATTCTGGCTACAGTACGTTGCTTTCCTCGGTCATGTGGTATCTAGCGAAGGGATCTTAGTGCATTCACAAAAAATTGAGGTAGTACAAAATTGGCCCAGACCCACCTCTCCAACTAATATCAGGAGTTTCTTGGGTTTGGCCGGTTATTACAGGAGATTTGTTGAAGGATTTTCATCCATAGCTTCCACATTGACCAAGTTGACTTAGGAGAAGGTCAACTTCCAGCAGTAAGATGAGTGTGAGAAAAGCTTCTCAGAACTGAAGACTAGGTTGACTACTACTCCAGTCTTGACTCTACCAGATAGTTCAGACGGTTATGTGATTTATTGTGATGCATCTAGGGTCGGCCTAGGTTGTGTGTTGATGCAGTGAGGTTAGGTCACATCTTATGCTTCTAGACAGCTTAAGGTCCATGAGAAGAATTACTGGACACATGACCTTGAGCTTGCGGCCGTAGTATTTTTCCTAAGGATTTGGAGACACTACTTGTATGGTGTTCATACTGATATATTCATAGATCATAAGAGCCTCCAGTATGTTATCACCTAGAAAGAATTGAATCTTCGTTAGAGGAGATGGCATGAATTCCTCAAAAGACTATAATATGAATGCGCTTTACCATCCTGGTAAAACCAATGTAGTGGCTGATGCTCTCAGCAGGCTTTCTAGGGGTAGTGTAGCACATCTTGAGGAAGAAAGTAAAGAGCTAGCCAAAGATGTTCACCGGCTTGCTCGCTTAGGAGTCTGTATTACGGGGACAATAGATGATGGGGTAATAGTTCAGAATGGATCAGAATCATCATGGGTAGCGGAGGTTAAGGAAAAACATGATAGTGATCCTATATTACTTTAGTTGAAAGGTGTTGTTCCTCAGCAGAAAGTTGAGGTTTTATCCCAAGGGGGAAATGGTGTACTTCCATACTAGGGTCATTTATGTGTTCTTATTGTGGTTGAGTTGAGGCAGAAAATCCTTACAAAAGCTCATAACTCCAGGCATTCCATTCATCCAGGTGCCACCAAGATGTACCGTGATCTATGGGATGTCTTTTGGTGGAGCGGCATAAAGAGGGGCATAGCAGACTTCGTGCTAAGTATACTAATTGTCGATAGGTTAAGGTAGAACATCAAAAAATAGGAGGTATGAATCCGGAGATTAAAATTCTTACATGGAAGTGGGAAGTGATAAACATGGACTTCATTACGGGCTCACCTCGTACTCGCATACAACATGACTCCATTTGGGTGATAGTGGACAGAGTCACTAAGTCCGCTCATTATTTTGCAGAAGACTACACCAAACTCTGCATCAATGAGATCGTAAGGTTGTATGGGTTCCCTTGTATCTCATCTCAGATAGAGGTCCTCAGTTTACCTCTCAATTTTGAAAATTGTTTCAGAAAGGTCATGGTACTCAGGTAAATCTCAGTGTAGCATTTCATCCACAGACGGATGGTCAGGTAGAGTGTACCATTCAGACCTTAGAGGGCATATTGAGAGCTTTCCTGATTGATTCCAAGGGTAGTTGGGATGATCACCTACCTCTCATAGAGTTTTCCTATGATTGGACAAGATTCGGCTCATGAGGCTATGGAAAAATTTTAGCTCATCAAAGATCCACTAAAGACAGTTCAGAGTCGTCAGAAGTCCTATGCGGATGTGAGGAGAAGGGACTTAGAGTTCAAAATCAGTGATTGGGTTTTCCTAAAGGTTTCACCTTTGAAGGGGGTAATGAGATTTGGCAAGAAAGGGAAGCTTAGTCCCAGATATGTAGGTTCTTATAGAATCATAAAAAGGTTTGGTAATGTGTCTTATGAGTTAGAGTTTCTAGAATAACTAGCAGGGGTTCATCCACTATTTCACATTTTATTTTTGAAGAAGTGTGTGGGTGATCCAGCATGGATAGTACCATTAGAAAATGTGGTTGTGAAGGATAGTCTCACTTATGAGGAAGTGCCAGTTGAAATTCTTGACCGGCAGGTTCGTAGGTTGAGAAATAAGGAAGTTGCTTCAGTAAAGGTTTTGTGGAGGAGTCAATCAGTAGAGAGAGCTACTTGGGAAGCAGAAGTAGCCATGATGGCCAAATACCCTCATCTCTTTCCTTCCGATTTTGTTTCAACTTGAAGCAATATTTCCTCTCCAGTCTCTCAGTTTACTATTTGTGTAATTCAATCTCAATATCTTGTTCCCTAAGTCATTTTTGCATTTTAGCATATTTGCATATTCATGGAACTCAGATGAGTCAGATATTAGTTTCTAGTACTTAGTGGTAGGGATTGCAGCTCCTTCCCTCCACACTCAGCTTGTTTAGAGAACATTCAAGGATGAATGTTCCCAAGGGGGTGATAATGTAATACCTCGAATCTCAATATGAACAAAAAATCCTAGTTTTCAGAAAAAGTGGTGTCAGTACCAACTGAACCAGTCACGGACCATACGTAAGGTTTCGTTGTTAAGATCCAAATTTAGATGGTCTCTGATCCCACCCACGGTCAATCAATATGGTTCATGGTTGGACCTATATATCATAGGTATGACTGTAGGTGAGGGTCAACAACCTATTTGAGGAAAATGGCCGTTGGGTCAACTTCAAACGATCATATCTTTTAGCACAAAATTAATGAGGTAGCCTACGACCTATCAAATTAAAGGTAATTCCATTAAAGCTCGGAGTAAAATGTTATGCTCATTTAGTAAAGCCCTGTCAGGTAGAGCATGAACGACGACCTCAAATGAAGGTTCGTAGTTAAAATGATGGCTCGCCAGTCTTGTAGTAGATTACACTCGTCAGTTTAATTTAGGATCATTTTGGTCCTTTACCCTATGCGTTAAGCACTTATACTACATCATTTGATGCCTAAACTACAACGTTTTACTCAGTCAAAGCATAATAACCTAGTCAGACATATCCAGAACCCTCATTCTCCAAAAGTCATCCAAATTAGAACGAAAAGTAGAGAGAGAGGTGCTAGTTAGTTTCAAGAAAAAACAACAGTGTTCTTCAAGTTTCAGCCCTGAAATCCAAAGGATTTCTCCATAAATTTTGTGGCCATGTATGTGGGATTTCACTAATGGGTTCCTTTCATCTACTAGGTCCCTAGAATTCAGTTAGTTCCTTGATTCTCCATATCTCGTTTAGACCCAAGGTTTCTAAAACCTTGGATATTTACTGTGAGTTAGCTGTTGTAGTATCCTAAATCGCAATAGTTTGTTCTTGGAAAGTTTGATTAATTCCTTGTATGAAACTCAGAACCCTAGTTTGTATAAATTCTCTTAGTCCACGAATTATACTTGCTAGTTTAGTTGAATAGATAATTATGCTCCAGCTTTTGAATGTAACATTATCAATATATAAATGTTTTATTCTCAGATTGTATGTTAGTATTTTAAGCTATTCAGTCATTCAGGATTTCAGTTACATTTGTATTATATACATATTCAGTTGGGCGTATACTTAGCACTGAGTTGGACCAGGGTTCAACGTATCCTCAAAGTCCCAGAACTACGTCCCCTCATAGGAGAATAAGTCCCCTCTGTTGGGCATCAGATTTAGTGATTACGCACGCATGCCTTTACACCCCTGGCAAGGTATATTAGGTCCTCTCGATGGGGCATATACATCAGACTCCACATTTAGCTCACGTGGTTTATGTCGGTTAATAGTAGCTCCCACACTCAGACTCCTAATACATTTGACCAGGTTTTCAGTATATACTTTAGTATTTAGTTTAGCATGTCATGTTCATGATTAAAACTAGGTCATTGCATTCAGTTTAGCTTTTCAGTTATGTTTTCAGTATTTACATTCTTGCTCAATTTATGTAATTTCTCAGTTATGCTTTGTTCATCTTATATATATATTTGTTCAACTTAATATCTATATCCTACATGCTCAGTGCTTTCCAAGTATTGACGCATATTCTGCACTACATCCTTACATGATTTAGGTTTAGGTACTCAGCATCCAGATCACACTTATATCGATTATCGGTGCGCAGTCAGCAACTTCAGTGGTGAGTTATCATACTTAGGGGACAATAGACATGTTTTTCATTTTAGTTTTTACATTCAGTTTTAAGTTTTGTTAGAGTTAGTTAGGGGGCATGTCCCAGCAACTCAACTCAGTTAGAGGCTTTTCAGACATAGTAGTAGAATCAGCTTGAACTGTTAAGCTTATCTTTCAGTTGTTATTAAACTATTAGTATTTTTTATACATTTAGACTAGTTGGGGATTTACCACTGTTTGTTATCCATTGTTTTCGCTTCTGCATAGTACAAATCTCCAAGGTTTTAGAAAACCTAAGTCTAAACAATCTTTGTAGAATCAAGCAACTAACTAAATTCTAGGGACCTAGTGGATGAAAGGAATCCACTAGTGAAATACCACATACCTGGTGACGAAATCTATAGAGAAATACTTTGGATTTTTGGGGTGAAACTTGAAGAACACAATTACTTGTTCTTCAAAGAAACTGACACCTCTTTCTCTTCTTTTCATTCTAATTTGGATGACTTTTGGAGAATGAGGGTTTTGGGTATGCCTAACTGGGTTATTAGGCTTACATTGAGTAAAACGACATAATTTAAGTACCTAATGCATAAGGAAAAGTACCAAAATGATCCTAACTTAAAATTGACTAGTGCCATCTACTGAAGAAACATTTTGCCAAATGGACCCAAACAATATTGTTCATCCAACATAGGATCTTTATCCATTGTTCTTTTATGAGGATAAGAACAATCATTTGTCCCATCAATCCTCGATATTTAAGATTCCCTTCTAAGCTTGCTAGAATCAGTAATTACTGGTCTTGAAATAACACGATAAAACCTACCTTGCATACTCAATGGTCTAGCTAGGATGTGAGGACCGTAAGATGGAAAATGTCCAGATACATTTGAGGCCAACATAGGGTGTCTTAACCAGCACATATGCATTTGTCTAGAATTCCCCTATGATTGATTCTAATGTATCTAGCTGTTTGCCACGTTATGGTTCTGACATCCCACCTAGACCTTTGACTATGCAAGGCAGGTTTCACCCTATTATTTCAAGACAACTAATTACTGATTCTAGCCAACTTCAAAGGGAAACTAAAAGATCGAGGATTAATGGGGAAAATGATAGTTCTTATCCTCATAAAAGAACAAGTGATTGAGGTCATGTGTTAGATGAACAATATGGTTTAGGTCCATTTGGTAGAAATATTTCTTCGGGTCTTGTAACACTTAGTCAAGCATCATCAGTGATGCAAGAGTTTCTCCTTGACAACACTATTATGGCCATGACTATATATGGTGTGGCATTATGGACAAGAATGGAAAATTTTTGTGCCATGTTGTTTGTGTTCCCATCAGGGTAAGTATAGAATCTGAGACATAATTATAATTTAGCATAATTTCTTATGAAACTCATTCCTAAAATGTGTCAAGAAAAGTTGTTAGCATAAAATATATGCATGTTTGATCTTTTTTTGGATTAGCACAGTACATATAATTCCTATATAAGTTAACTATTTTGTATGGATTTTATCAGCTACATTCAAGTCCTGACATTTTTCTTTTTGCAGTCCTGATGTACTCAACTGCTCAGTCGGAACGGGGTTATATAACATGGCTAAATATTATTCAAATGCTATTGTAGGGTTCAACATTGTATCCTTCTACCCTAATACTAATAAAGATTTTGCCTCATACACAAAGTTTTAATGGTACTTGAGTCCAAGAGATCGTGTTGGGGTTGAAAACTTGATGGTGGAACCAATATGTTCTTGGTTCCATCTTCAGACTTCATTAGGAATGTTCTCAAAGTTAATGGTCAAGAATGTTTTTATCATGTGGTTCTAAAATCTACACCTCATACACCTAGTGGCAAATCCTTGCCACCAGAGTCCTATCAACCTCAATATGTGGATGCTCTTGAGATAACATCCTCTAAGGTTTCACAAGTGAGGTCCTTCTTAACAAATGATCTTATTACAAGTCTAAGTAAGTTTTAGACATCAAATAGCGTGGAAGGAACGACAGGTATGCCTCTATCGGATATTACTATTGCGACAAAGTGTTGGAGATATGTTATTTGACAGCTTTGCTTAGAAGACATCAAGATGCTGGGAAAGCTCATCGCACCAGATATTTTAGTGGTGTTTTGTATTAAAGAAGTCTCTTTTTCTCAATTTGGAAGTTCAATTTTCTAACGGTTTAACTTCCTTTTCTCTCTCTTTTGTTTCTGTTTCCTTATTTCCTGTTTGATAATCACGTCTCACTTTCCTTGTTTAACTTTTTAGTATTTTGTACTCATTTGTTAGATTAATCCTCATTATAGGTAGGACTTATGGAAGGGGAAAATCATCCTGACTGGAATTAATATGGTCTTAGGGTTCTAGACCTCTGATTAAGGGTGGAACAAATACATTCATCCGTTAAAAAGATGAATCTATAATATTTGGAACATCGAAAAAGTGTTTGGCAGTCCTGAAATATCTTGAAGTAACATTATATTTCTAAATTTTGAGAATTTTTCTTGGATTTTTCCAAGTATAAAAAGGTCTAACAGAGTGTTCTTACATTGGAAAGTGGGAAAGTAAAAAATAATATCCATCTCAAAGCGTGGTTAACACTTCTTATTTTATATCCTTACATTTCAAATTATCTCGCGTTATTTTTTTTACACACTCCTTAAGAAAGATCCATGAGAAAAGATTTTTGACAATTTTATCCTTATTTATGTCATGAGACATCATTTTCCTTCATTTGATGTTTACTCTAATTATGTGTTAGCTTTACATAATTGACACAAACGGAAAGAAACATGTGTCATCCTTTTACCTGGTTTTTGTTTTTTCTTATCTCTAAGTCAGCCTAGTGAATTAAAATCCGAAGAGGATCTCCATGAAAGAATCATCCTTAGAGCGCGTCTTTAGCCTTCTTGGAGTAATTGATGTTTCTAAAATGGATAAATCCAAACCAACTAGAGGTATATGTCGTTAAACTATCAAGCGGACCAAAGGTCTCGAACAAAGACATTAGGGCAGCATCAATAATGTTAGGGGTAAGATTACATACCCATAGAAGATTGTTTGTTGGTGTTTCTCTCGGCGCCATAAATAGACAAATCTAACCCTCTTGTTTATCTTTGTATTCTGTTGTTCTCATAAGATGGTGGTATTAATCTTGTAAGGATTCAACCCATTGATCTAAGAAAAGGAGAAGAAAATTTGATTAAAGAGGAGTATATCAACGATACTTGGCTTGAAAGAGCTTGAAGGAAAAATATGGAAATTGAGTGCATCAAGCTTAGGGTAACAAAGTCTCAACCGGAGATGCGAGTCTAATCTGATCTTTTTTGTCTCCTATTCTAGTTGGCCTTGTTTGTGGGCCTATTCCATCTGATATAACCTTGGTCAAATCTTTTATTTTTAACAATAATAAGGTAGCAATCTCTTTAGTTTTTTTTTAAAAAATGTTTCTTTGTAATATGTTCTCTTTCTTTATAATAAGATTTATAGTTTTTAAGAGGGTTTGGATCAAGACACATAAGCGAGATCTCGCCATTTTATTTACTTATCTATAACTAAGACACAAATTTGGGTTATGGGAACATCCGAGCTATTTCCTTCGCAGATTCAAACATGCTCACAAGGTGCACAATAAGAATAAGGCTAATAGACACTTCATAGGGGACCATTTGAGCTGCAGATCTTAATGCTCCTAGGGAGGCATATTTCGAATATAGAGTAGTGAAAGTTCCCAACAATGAATCTACTTTTTCAGATCCTTCTATAAACCATACGAGCACGTCTTTTGTTACCCCCTCCACCGCGTTTACGGCTCTATACCCCAACCCAACTTGCTCTAGCCCTGATTCCTTTCTTTCTATTCCTCGATAAGTAGACTGTGGGAGCATGGGTTTTTTATTGATAGGAAGCATCTCTCTTTGGTACCTCCTAACCGAACTCAACAAAAATTACAATAGAAAAAATTCTTCTTGCCAGGAGAGTAGCGTCAGAGACATCTTTATCTTAGAAGGATGCTTCGTCGTCCGGCTCCTTATAACTGATATTAGGATCGGCTGGCATTATGCACACGTTCCCTAGATCTTATAACTTGAAACAATTACTTCACTAGGTCGGAGACAGTTATTTGTCCATATTTTCACATTAAGTAGTCATTAATTGAATTTATACATTACTAATAATGAATATAAACTTGAACTAAATTTTCCTCTTTAATAATGGGGAGGCCTCGAAAATTGACTGGCAGATTTTTTCATTAGTCAATTTTTATAATAATTTCAAATTCAAAATCATATAAAATTTACAAAGATAAACTGCAATCACTATAAAACATTAAACAAGATGACGCATGGATGAACTAAATCAAAGTATAACAAGATTGTGAAAAAAATTGAGCAACAAATAACAAATAATGAGAAAATGAATATAGCTGAAATAGTAGACACATTTTCTGAGAATGAAACATGGCAGTATAATAATAATTAATTTTTAAAACTAGACAAAATGATAAAACAAAATCAAATAATAGCATTGACACATATTAAGTAGAAAACCTAAACACACAGTTAACTAAACAATAAAATAATAGTTCAAAATAATAACAAAAGTTACTAAATCATTGGTGAATGACATAATAATTAATGGAAAAAAGAAATTGTGCAAAACCAACTTACTAGCAACAGTAGGTTAGTCATTTTTTATAATAATTTCAAATTCAAAATCTTATAAAATTTACAAAGATAAAATAATATGCAATCACTAACAAACAGTAAACAAGATGACTCACGGAGGAACAAAATCAAAGTTTAAGAAGATTGTGAATAAAATAGAGCAACAACTAAAAAATGATTAGAAAATGAACATATCTGAAACAGTAAACACGTTTTCTGAGAATGAAACATGGCAGTATAATAATAATTAATTTTTAAAGTTAGACAAAATGATAAAACAAAATCAAATAATAGCATTGACACATTTTTTGTAGAAAACATAAACACACAGTTAACTAAACAATATAATAATAGTTCAAATAATAACAAAAGTTACTAAGTTAGTGGTGAATGACATAATAATTAATGGAAAAAAGAAATTGTGCAAAACCAACCTACTAACAACAGTAATCAGTCATACGAAAACATAGCAAGAATGAAACATCTAAAATAGATTGAACCAAATCAAGGCACCCCAATATTTATTGAGTCTATTGGAGAAACACAAGATGGAATTTTAAACTTAACAACAAATATAATATAAAACAAAGAAAAAGAGAGATACCAGAGTCACCAAAGAAGATGAAACAAAGGCAGTGATTCGGATACCGTTCACCGATGATATTTGCGGCGGGGTCTGGCTACTCGATGTGGTGTTGTTGATTGTTGTCTGACAAAGCTATGCTGCATATTGGAACTTACTGACTTCCTGCAAAACAAAAAAAGACACGAAAATCGGAAAGATGAAGGGAGGCAGTGGTGGTGTGGGTCTGTTTCGGATGGATTTATTGGGGTTTTGGGTGGATTTGGTTGGGGTTTTATGGTGGAATGGAGGTGGTTTTGGGTTGGCAGTTCTTCGGTGTCGTTACTTCACTGAAGAAGATGAAGAGAATGGGGGGTTTTGTGATGGCTGGGTGTGGGTTTTGCTGGAGTAGGAGAGCCAAAGAAGGGATGGTCTTGAGATTTGGGGGGGTGGGGGGGTTCTTGATTGAACCTTGTTGAAGACCGTGAGAATAAAGGTGGATTGGTTGGCGTTTCAGGTGTTTACTTTGCCGGTGGGTATGGAGCTTAGTGGTGGTGGCGGCTGAGAGGGAAAAAAATGGAAGAGAAAGCTTTTAAGGTTTTATCAATTTTTAAAACTTCACACCCTAATGAAAATTATTTTACCACTAAGTAAGACTTTTTGAAAACAGAGGACATTTATACATTATAATGGTCTTAAACCATAGGCTCAGGACCATGGCCCAAAATTATTGGTTAATAAAATAGGTGTGTATCAATATATTTTCAGACTATGTTAAAAATACTAAAATGAATATTAGCAAAATGTAATTAATAACAAGTAAAATATAATTTAACAAAGAATAATGATTTAATCAAATAGAGAGAGAATTCTTAACATACTCAATTCACTGTGACAAAATTATTGTAATCAAAATTAATTTATGAAAATCATAAGATTTGAGAAATAAGGAAAAGTATCGATAAAAAAATGTATTTTGAACTATTTAATGAATAAAACTTAAAAGTATGAATTATAAAAATGTGAGGTCAAAATTGGGTGTCAACAGACTGTGCTTTACGGGCAAACATGGTTGGACAGTCGGAGGAAGCATCAATTTAGATGCAGAGTATTTTTGTCGATACTATGATTCAAAGTCAAATTTTGTTTCATATATTGTGAAGCTTTTAAACATCTACACTTATGTTGCTTCTCGTGCAAACATCGAAAAGAATTTGAATGTTGGAATTTTTGTTTTGCATGGCTCACAAGAAAGGAGAGGAAAAGATTTGTTGCATCGTATGGAATCAATCAAGGAAAAGCTTTAGCTAATTGATGAATTGTGTTTGTTTCCTTATGATGCTATATTTTTTCAATTTATGGTTTACAACTATTGATGCTTATCGCGACCAACGACACTATCCTACATATGAGTGTTTACGATCGTCAATAATATAGTAACACAATTGAGGGTTGGGGTCATGTCCCAAGGGAGAGGTTTTGAGAATTAATAACCAATTTGAATTTCATTCAAGTTAGTCGTAGTTAAAGACATTTGCGATAAAAGACATTGTAAATGCCAAAGAGGTGACACAAAAGTGTCAAATATCAAAAGGGAGTTTTGTAATAAGTACTAAAACAACAAAATAAACAAGAAAATCAAATATGGGGAAAGGTTCTTGGGATATGATGGCAATACAAGTAGAGATAAATTGTTGGGTACATGTTTTCGATAGGAGATTTGCAAAATAATAGTGACTAGGCTAAGCTTTAAATGGAAATAAGTTCCCTCTCTGGCAACTTATCCTGTTTCAAATGCGTTCCTCTCGGACACCCATTTGCCGCATGAAGACCAGCCTACGCCTTACCCCACTCACTCTCTCGAGCTGAGTGTTAGGATATGTGACTAGGGCTCACCCTCTCGGGTTGAACCTCATGTCGACCCACTCCTTAAGCCATCTGTCTAGTGGTTTTGGTTTCGCAACCTCCCTCTCGGGCAAACCAAAAACACATGGGTGCCTTTGTATTTGCAACTACAAACCATTTAGATTAAACCACAACCACTAGGTGAAATAATCATTAAAATACAAGTAACCTATCAGCAAGCAAGACCCGACAAGAATATCAACCCATATTTGCTAAATCACACCCCAAGAATGGGGGTTTTTAGCCACACATCAAGAAATAAGAAATTATACCTAACATTATAATGAAATCAACTGGGTATAAGAAATTAAACCTTGAATTAAGCAAAGGAAAGTGAATAGAGAAGACCCACTTCCAACTTGGGGAAGAAGAACTCCTTTCTTCAAGTCTCCACAAAACCCTCTCCAAACTTAAGAGAAAAATATTAGCTAGAATATGTTCTAACGTAAAAATAAATAAAAAAATATTATGTTACCCTTATATCTCTAATTCTAAATAGTATTTATAGTTTTCACAGATTATGCTATGGAGAATTGTTCGGCGACATTAGACGAGATCGCCGATGAACTCGGCGATCCGCCTTTTCGTCAGTTCATCGCCTTCAGTGTCTTGCCTTTTTCATCCTCGTATTCTCGATCATTGGGCGGTACAGTACTGCTTCGCTAAACTGATCGGCGACCCACAGACTGCTCCTTTCCTCGCCTTTTGATCCATTTCCTTCAAGGCTTCACGTACTGGAACGAAGGGCGGCTCATGTCGTTTCGGCAACTCGCCAAGTTAAACTCGGCGATCCGCAGGATTCCATTTCTTGTTCTTTTCAGGCCTATTTGCTCCTTTTTGCGTCTAAGTGTCCATGTTTCCACTAAAACTTCAAATACCTAAAACTTCAGCATTTTAATCAGGTATTGAGGTAAAACAAGCATTCAAGGACACTATTTCCATTAAAATAAAGCCCTAATTGAGTCCAATTTGTGGACTCATCAACACCCCCAACTTAAACTTTTGCTTGTCGTCAAGCAAACTCAAGTTCAGCCGTTCAAAAAGGGTGCCTCAAACAGTGCTACACAAGACTAAATCGTGAATGCACACAACAAGACTCAATTCACTTATTCAAGGATAAATTGTGTACTCAAAGTTTCAAATTGTGACACACCATCACCAAAGATTCTCATGCTCGCAATACTTGCTACTTATGCAAGTCCAAGCTCAACAAAAGTATCTAAATGCCCTTGCACAAAGAATGATTCCATATTCACACACTTATATGAGTCAATTTAAAATCAAGAATCAGATGCAACATTCACACTCAAAAAGAGGACCACAATGCATGTTTTCACCCATAGGTTTACCCTTATTTTCCAATGGACTTTCGATTCGTCTTACTCAAGATCAAAAAGGTCTTTCTAAGGCTTATAATGGGGCTGAGTGCAAAGGTATGGTGATTTAGGCTTAGTGACTTTTTCCTCGTAAGATGCGGTATTCTCAAGACATTCCCTTCCTCTCCTTTATCAATTCTTTGTCTAGTGCTTCTAAGTAACCTTTTTATTCACCTTCCATGAATTGCATTGAAACACAAATTTCTTCTGTACTTTATTCCATAATTTTATTTTATTTTTTTAGAGGTTCCATTGTTCTGCAACACTATGGGTTAAGTAAGACTTCTTATAGTACTTCTTGACTTCTCCTTTTCCTTTTCCCCACACCCCCAACTAAGGCTTTTTGTCCTAAGTTTGCTATTCACTAAACCAAAAATCAGGAGGATTATAGGTAGTGGATCAAGTAAGGTCTAGGGTTTATCAAGGTTCTTCCAAAGAAAGGTAAGGCTCAAGGGGTGTTCAAGAGAATTTCACACGCTCACAGGTAGGTCACAAAAAGAGGTATATGTCAAATTGGCTCACACTCTTTAAAATTACCTAAGATCATCTTAAGAGTACACCTTTATAAATCAATCAGACTAACCGGGAAAATTCTAGGTTTATTCATGCATGGTTCAAAGTAAGCTAATCAAACCACGCATCGATACTTAAGTCAAACAAGACTAGACACGTTCGCTAGCGTGCAACGGTCCTCACAAGTAAATCAATTCGATAAATGGCTAGTCACAACGAGATGCAAAGAGTGCACATATTGTGTATGTAACTTCATTTGGCCTCGTCGTAGCCATGCATTCATGTTTGTTCAATTGAGAGCACTATTCAAGTCATCGATATTGATCGAAATCGAGACTTAAACTTTTGTAAAAGAACATCCACTTACAACACAGGAGGTGGCAAAAAAAAAAAAATTTTCAAAAGGATTAAAAAAATTTATTTTGCAATTAAAACAACAAGAGCCATAAGGTCAAACATTGACATAAAAGCAGTATTTAAAACAGAAATTAAAGTAGACAGCCCAAATATCCAAATAACACACAAAGGTGGGCCTCACCCCACCACAAATAAAAGCATTTGTCCTTACATGGAAATAACAACTAATCTGAAAGGTAGAGTAATGAAAGACTGAGAGGGAGATAAAGAGGTGATCATAGCTACTTGATCGGCGTATCTGTCTGGGTTTCAAAGCTGAGGGTAACCTCCAGAAGGACCTGCTCCACTGAATCCCGCAACCGAATCTTTGGCCAAGGAAGCCTGCACAGTAGCATCTATCATTATTTCCTCAGTCTCTGCTATGTCGTTTATTGTAGCTCCCTCAAACATCTCTTCATCAATCTGTGCTTTCGCTCCAGAATCTTCTGTTTGCTCCGCTCTATCCCCATATCTAGTAGTAGTCTGAGGCCTCTCAAGCATGGCTGGAATTTCCACTATCCCAAAGACCATGGACACATCAGTAGCCTTCAAGTGATTAACATCTTCTCGCAGCTCAGCAATGGAAGCTTTTAAAAATCTTATCTCACTAGCGGACAGTTGCTTGTGCTCACACACCGCTATCCTGGCTGCTAAGGCTTCAATGGTAGTGTTCAGGGGTGTCACATCATCAGTTAGGGCCACCCCGATCATGCCTTGAACAACTACTTCTAAACAACCAGCCCGACGATCAACAGCAAGGGCCATTTGTCCCATCCTAAGTAGGGAAGCGTGGGTGAGTGGGGGCCTGGAAATACCAGCAGAGGAACATGGAGTGTTAGTGGAAGTAGCAGTGGTAATGGATATACCTGAAGGTCCAAGAGCTGGAGTGACCAGAAGTGCTTCTGTAGGAGTAGATCTAGTGGTCACCACTTCAGTCTACTTCTTTTCAGCTTGATCCTTAAGATATTCGGCTTCGATATTTTTGATATTGGTCAAGGTTGTGGGCATCACTTCTACATCCTTCTCGGCATCCAGCGGTACTTGGGCATTTCTGCACAATGCGATAATTAATACCGGAAAAGGGAGAGATGTTTGGCTTTGCTTGGCACGCATATGGATTTTAGAAGCAATAATCATTCCCAGATTTATCCTTGTTTTCTCTATGATGCACCCAAGACATGCTTCTTTAGCGAGGAGAAAAATTGATTCATTTTGTGATGGCCTAATGGAGCTGTTGATAAACCCGAACCAATATCTTGCAGCTACGTTCTGATCTTTCTTTTAGATTGGGATTCCTTCTACTAGCCATTTCAGAGTATTATTATCTGAGATTAGCGGGACCAACCACTGTTTCATCGCATCCAGCTGCTTCGTTCTTATCAAGTCCTGATAGTGATCATTAATCTTAGTGGACATACCAAAGGCTATGTTGATAGCCTCACTGTCACAAGCTACCTTCCTTCCTCTGACCACTACATAGTCACCTGCTTTGAAAAACGCGACTTGTCTCTTCCGCTGAGGTACCAATGCACTGTATTCACTATAAAACTCTCTGACCCAGCTTGGTATATAAGAACCACGTGGTTTTGTGAAAACTTGAAATTTGTGATATTTTAGGCACTTCATTATCTCAGGATACCTATCGATCACCCTATTTATGGACAACTATTTTTCTTCAATGATTGTTCTTAGTCCATTAGACTTTAATCTATTCGATGATCTAGGCGAGGTGGCTTGTACTGGAGGTGCCAGTATTATTGTATGTTCTGGAGCTGGAGGAGTCTGACCAGTGGATCGAGGATTTCTGATCCGCGATGGGTCATTAAGCTGTTTGGATCATAGCTCATTCATATGCGCCTTTATCAGTTCGTCTTCATCAGAACTTATACTCTCACTATCGTATGTCGTTGGGTCATTGGTGTAAAAACCCATGCTATCAGAGCTTGCATCGGATTGCTCAACGATTTTGTCCTTGCCTTTGTCTCTTTTGCTCGCACTAGAAGGTTTCGCAACATTGCTTTTTGATACAGCTGCATCAGCATTGATTGTTATCCCTTTTTTCTTGCTTTGAGTTGGCTTGTTGCTTCTTGTAACTTTGGGTCTGGCCATATCTGCAGTCAATAAGGAGTAAGTTAGAAATATGTAAATCAGTGGTGCAAACCTTTAGTGGGAGATAGATGCGCCGAACTCGTCGGCGAATCGCCAAATCTCTTTGGCGAGTCGGGTTGACCTCGTCTGCGATTTTCCCCTAATAACTTTCACTAGTCGGTGATGAGAAAGTTTAAATCATCAATTACTATCGTCGATCAAAGGTTCGTTCGCTGAAAGTTACAGTGCAAGCAAGATTCAGGAATGCAGACAGAGGGCGATCGAAGTCACTTTAGGTGAGCTGCCTAGTTGTTTGACGAACCCGACCCAATTCGCTAAACAACCTAACGTGCCTTCCTTCAATTCGAATTCGACCTTGTAAATTCCCAAAATACAATTAATAGTTGCAATAGTGAAATTAAATTAAGACCCATGACATTCATTCACCCAAAGCTCAAATCATTTCATGCACAGGCAAAGAGGGATTTCAAAAATCGAGATCAATTAGGCATGACTCTCAGATTGAATCTGGCATTTAGACAAGATAGTTTATCAGAGAGAGGCCTAGCACATGTCAACCCATCCAGTTTTAATTTAATAAGAGAACAAAATTTTAGTATTTTCGGGAGTTAGGAGAAACCAACCTTTTATTCTGGTTGAACTGTGTTGAAATGCTAGGAAGCAATGTAATCCCACGCTTTAGCACTAATCCACAACTAAAATACTATGAGTGTAGAGATAATGAAAATTACTTACTAGGTGCGGTTTTCTGACAGTGGAAATTGAGTGGAAAATGAACATTTTTCCATTTTTTAAAACTATTGGTCTTTAAAAACTATCTAGTTGTTGCTCATTCGGTAATATTAGTTTGTACCGCTGAATGATTCAGCGTTACGCAAAGCGATTTCCCACGCCGCCGATTGTTACAAACTGTAGCTTGGATCTTGAGTTTGCTAGCGATCTAGATCGAAGTCGCCGAATGGGACTATCAATTATCAATCCACATTTTTCATTCATTCTCCACGTTTTCTCTTGCGAAATTAATACACCATTATTTCTAGAATAAAACTAAAGCTCGTAAAGGTTTTGGGTTGCCTCCCAAACAGCACCTTAGTTAACGTCTTGGCACGACGCAAGTCGATTCTCAAACCAGATTTTTGGTGTTACACCTAGTGTTGCTAGGTGATCCCGCTTGCTCATACGGATGAAGCTGAGGTAGTGCAAGATTCAAGAGAGTTTCGATTATCTGAATAGACCTAGAATGGAAGCCACTCATATGATTCGGCATTTTGACATTTTCTCTAATTTCCTCTAGTACTTTGTCTTGCTCATTCAACCTTTGGAGGATGGTTCACAACGTATCATTGATACGTCTATTTTCAATGTCCATGCATCTTCCCTGATCCGTAGATAATGGGTGCTTGCTCTTTCCTTTAGACATCACTTCCAGTTCTTCGACCTTTTGGGTCACGCTATTCATTTGACCCAACAAAATGGTTAATCGTTGGTCCTTCTCTCCATCCTTGTTGGTTTTAGCTGCAAGGTCAAGGAATTTGGCTGCGGTCTCATAGGGGTATTTCTCACATCCACTTGGCATGAGTTGGTTCATTATTTCTCTGTTTCCGAAACTTACACCCTTGTAGAAGCATTCCAGTAGGACTAAATTGGGCATTTCATGACTTGGGCATTGTATCAATAGTGTTTTAAACCGTAGCCACAACTCATGAAAGGGTTCTACTTCAAGATGCTTGAAATTTAGGATGTGATCTCTGAGCCTCATCACCTCTGTTGGAAGAGGCTCTATTGGTCCACCTTCTCCATCATGTATGCTCATTGTCCTGCCTCAACACGTAGACAACTAAACAAAACTAAAAATTAGGTGAGTAAACTACTACTAACAAGAACAACAATTCTATTAGACTAAAAATTGTCATATAACACCACTCCCCGTGTGCGGCGCCATTTTGATGCTTATCGTGACCAACGACACTATCCTACGATATGAGTGTCTACGATCGTCAATAATATAGTAAACCAATCGATGGCTGGGGTCGTGTCCCAAGGGAGCAGTTTTGAGAATTAATAACCAATTAGAATTTCATTCTAGTTAGTCGTAGTTAAAGGCATTTGCGATAAAAGTCATTGTAAATGCAAAAGAGGTGACACAAAAGTGTCAATTATCAAAAGGGGGTTTTGTAACAAGTACTAAAACAACAAAATAGGCAAGAAAATCAGGTATGGGGAAAGGTTCTTAGGATGTGACCGCAATACAAGTAGAGATAAATTGTTGGGTACATGCTTTCGATCGGAGATTTGCAAAATAATAGTGTCTAGGCTAAGCTTTAAATGGAAATAAGTTCCCTCTCGGGGAACTTACCCCGTTTCAAATGCGTTCCTCTCGGACACCCATTTCCCCATGAAGCCCAGCCTACGCCTTACCCCACTCACTTTCTCAAGCTGAGTGTTAGGATATGGGACTAGGGCTCACCCTCTCGGGCTGAACCTCATGTCGACCCACTCCTTAGGCCATTAGTCTAGTGGTTTTGGTTTCGCGGCCTCCCTCTCGGGCAAACCGAAAACACATGGGTGACTTTGTATTTGCAACAATAAACCCTTTAGATTACACCACAACCACTAGGTGAGATCACCATTAAAATACATCTAACCTATAAGCAAGCAAGACCCAACAAGAATACCAACCCATATTTGCTAAATCACACCCCAAGAATGGGGGTTTTTAGCCACACATCAAGAAATAAGAAATTATACCTTACATGATAATGAAATCAACTGGTATAAGAAATTAAACCTTGAATTAAGCAAAGGAAAGTGAATAGAGAAGACCCATTTCCAACTTGGGGAAGAGGAACTCCTTTCTTCAAGTCTCCACAAAACCCTCTCCAAACTTAAGAGAAAAATATTAGCTAGAATATGTTTTGAAGTAAAAAAATAATAATAATATTATGTTCCCCTTATATCTCTAATTCTAAATAGTATTTATAGTTTTCACAGATTGTGCTGCGGAGGATTGTTCGGCGACATTGGTCGAGATCGTCGATGAACTCGGCGATCCACCTTTTGGTCAGCTAATCTCCTTAAGTGTCTTGCCTTTTGCATCCTTGCATTCTGGATCATTGGGCGATACAGTACTACTTCGTGGAACTGATCGGCAACCCGCCGACTGCTCATTTCCTCACCTTTTGATCTACTTCCTTCAAAGCTTCGCATACTGGAACGAAGGGCGGTTCATGTCGTTTTGGTGACTCGCCAAGTTAAACTCGGCGATCTGCAAGATTCCATTTCTGGTTCTTTTCAGCCCTATTTGCTTCGTTTTGCGCCTAAGTGTCCATGCTTCCACTAAAACTTCAAATACCTGAAACTTCAGCATTTTAATCAGGTATTGAAGTAAAACAAGCATTCAACGACACTATTTCCATTAATATAAAGCCCTAAATGAGTCTAATTTGTGGACTCATCAGCTACCACAATGACCAATTTGATAATCATAACTACTTAAGAATGGAGTCCGCATTCAAGATGCATTCAAAAAGAAAAACTGGTAACTTTTCTACCGTGTCATCATCTTTTTGTATGTTTATCTATCACTTTGACATGAATATCTGTATCTGAGAAAGATATTTCAGTGTGTGCAAATACGGTTATCTTGCTTTAAGTTTTATCTATTTTTGTGCTTCCTATTGTCCCTGAGTACCAAAATACTTGTTGAAACTAAACAAGTCATTCATCGTTTGATTTCTGTAGGGTGTCTTTCCTTGTGGTATATTGCTGGCTCTTCTTATTTCCATCTTTATGCGAGTCAATATACTTGATTATGTCATACTTGTTTGTCAATCTTCCTTATTTCTAGAAGTGTGTTATTTCCTTTCTTAGAATTATGCCTTCTTTTCACAAATTTTGGATGTCTTATTTTCATTTTTATTTTTCACAGATCATTTAGGATTAGTGTCATCATAAAAACATAAATTGAAATATAAGTTAATGAATCAAATAAAACGTGTTATTGGTTTTCTACCTTTAACAATACTACTCAGATTTACTTGAGCGTATCTGTTAGGCTGATATATCCATATATAGATGTTATTGTGCTTGTGATTCTTCTTGATGGATTTGATGTGCAACCATATTTTCTAATGATTATGTCTATATGTTATGTCTTCTATATTTCTGGAATCTTAGTTCAGTGCTCAATTTGCTACTATTAACAAATCTTGTGGTAGTCCATACCCTACTCTATTTCTAATATTATGTAGGATTCTTTTAATTCTTCAAATTTTGGACAATGGTTTTCATGAAGTTGTTTTCTGGATCTTTACAATTTACCACTAACTCTGGTACCTAGCAAGTTCAAAATCTTAGTCGGAAACAAAAGACATTGGATGATTCCAATATACTTAAGCATTGATTACAAAGTTACCCTATACATATGGGAGATAACAACTACACAGTGGAATGTGCAAGCGCGTCCGAACACTATCGTCATAAAAATGTTTTGATACATTGCTATGTGCCACTAATTTCAACCTTGGAGTCCAAATATTTTGTTTAGCTTGCTGTTGGAGCAAGAGAGTAGCATAATTAAGACTTAGAGCAGAACCCTATATAGAGTTGCATTTTTATTATTCCTATACTTTTACAAGAAGCAAACAAGTACACCATCACCATGTGCTCAACCAAAAGGAGCGCTATATACCTCGTTATTAGTGGAAGATCCTAACTTCAAAGATAGATTATGTTTTTTCCCCTCTAAATATTAAAATTTTATAAAACATATAATTATTTAAATATTCAATACTACGGAGAAGGGTCTAAAATTCCCCCTCAGCTATTTGAATTGGCACAAAATTACCCTCCATCCATCTTTCGAGCTTCAATTACACATGAAGTTAACCTTTTGGATAAAAAATAACCTAGATGTAAACTTGTGGCTCATATTTTCCCTTATTTTTAACAACTCCTCGAAAGAAAAATTATTGAATATATATTTATTATGTTGCCTCATCTAATTGGTCTCAATTTAAACCCTTGTCAAATAAGAAATGAAAACTACATATGATTCATATTTTGATCCAAAAAGCTTGAAAATAGTATTTCGAAAAATATCAATTTCATGATATCTTCCCTATAAACCTATTTCAAATCAACCTCCAATTTATTATAGCCTAGTTTATAATTGAAGATCTAACTAAAATCGATACTCGCCTGGTTGGATTTTCAGTCTAAAAAAATATTAATATATTTTTTTCTATCAATTATCCAATTGTTTTGTTCATTTCCCTCTTCTTTTAAAAAAAAATCTCTTATTCTTAATGAAGATATCAAGGATTCAAACTTGAAATGAACATAAATGTTCGTATTCGTTTTATATTATTTTTATGTTGGGTGGGGATAGCAAAAAAATTTATTTTCATTCTTTTATTTTTAATTTTGGATACACGGAAAAGAAAAACTATAGTATACGTATACATAGTTGCTTAATTAAATTATCTTTTATTGAACTAACTATTCGTAACGAATGTCGTTGTTATTTTCTTCTTTTTTCTCCCTTGTTTAATTTATCATTAGTTGAAAAAAAAATTAAAATTCAAAATGGTGGACAAGATCCAAGACGAAAAAAATCAAGCAAAACATACTAGCCTATATATTAAGTAATTTCAAATTATTTTAATGGAGAAGGGCCTAAAATGACCTTAAACTATGAAATTTGGTATAAATTTACCCTTCATCCACTTTATGAGTGTGGAGAGTTAGAAACAAGGGTATTATTGAGCCAAAAGATTGACGTCGTACATATTTTGGGGCCAAAAGGTAGATGGAAGGTAATTTTGTGCCATTTCAAATAGTTGAGGGGATTTTATGCCCTTCTCCGTAAATACTATATCATTTTAATTACGTAAATATGTAATGACCTTTTCACTTTATTCAATAAATTCCTAATTAAATATCTAATTGAATAATAGTATTAAAATTACATAAAGGGGTGGTTAAGCAAGAAATCATTAAGTTAAAAAGTTTAATTACATACTCATAAACAATAACAAAAGAAAGGTATATATTAGAAGTTCGTCTATAAATCGTAAGTTTTGTACGTGATTGAACCTATAATATTTTGGTATAAATATATGAATATATATATTACTAATAAATATTATTCCTTAGCGAAATAAATCTTCAAGATAAACATATACGAAAGTAAACGGTACTTTATGGTACAATAAATAAATAATATTGTAGTCAAGTCTTTTCATCTGCTCTTATCTGAATTCTTTAAGAGAAAAATATAAAAACATTAACGGAAGAATTATTTTGTTGAGTATTATATTATAAGAATGTAGCTAGGTCTTTTTGTCTGCTATAATTAAAATATCAATTAATGTATTTGATACTTTTGAAAAAAATTCTACCTTTTATGTTTCCAACTTAATTGCATTGCAACAATATATTTGTATCAATTCATATCAAGTACTGCCAATTTGCAAAGAATGTAGCATGGTTTTTGGGAATGCAATTTAGAAGGAATATTTTTTTTTTGACAAAATTCTTCGTTTGGTTGGTATAGCACGATTCTTTGTTTTTTCAATTATTTTTTTATGTGCATAGCTGATTTTGTCATTGCTTTTGAAACAACATCAATTTGTTAGGTGACTTTTTAGTATTTCTCATCTTTTTGTAATATTTTGAGGTAGTGTTGTTGCTTCATTTGTAATTCTATTTACTTGATATGAGCATGAGTTTATCTTGTAGTTAAATTATGTTTTTGAAGTTATTATAATTTTTGTTGCCTCTCACTATGCATATTCTTTTATAATTATACTATTATTTTTCCTCCTTTTTTAGGTATGTAAAAGGATATATAAACTTTAGTGCTTATACTTTTATCTGACATGAATAGTGCACTACGTGAAATTTATCTCAATTTAGCACGTTCAAGACAGTAAACCTAAATAATAGTAAGCTGCAAAATTCTTGCATGCTTTCTCAATTTTTTTGTATATAACTTTTTTCTCTAAAATTTTAAGTTTCTTGTAATCTAGTCAAAGCACGTTTCTTGTAATCATGTTCCTAACATAGTTTTTTGGTGAATCTAAAGTGAAAAGCCAACAATAATTATTTACTTAAAGAATAAGGTCATAATTATACAGGCTATCTTCTTATGGACCAATATTAAATTTAACCAATGAAATATCTATATATTACCATCAAAATAAATTTAGATAAATTTTATTATTTTACCATATAGTATATGGAGCATTATTGCTATTATATGAAGTTTTAACTACATAAATAACCCACCAAAGAAAGTTCCTATAGTTAGAGGTTGCAAGAGTATGAATTATATAATTTTTTGACCAAATTCTTCCTTTTGTTGGTATAGCACGATTCCTTTTTTTTCAATTGATTTTTGACGTGCATTACTGATTTTGTCATTCTTTTTGACACAAAATCCATTTGTTAAGTGATTTTTTCGTATTTCTCATGTTTTTGTAATATTTTGATGTAGCGTTCTTGCTTCATTTATAATTATATTTACTTGATATGAGCATGAGTTAATCATGTAGTGAAATTATGTTTTTGAAGTTATTATAATTTTTGCGGCGTCTCACAATGCATATTCTTTTATTACTATACTGTTTTTTCAGGTATGTAGAAAGATATAAATTTTAGTGCCTGTACTTTAATTCGACATGAATAGTCCAGTAGGTCAAATTTATCTCAATTTAGAATGTTCAAGAAGTAAAACCTAAATAATAGTAAGCCGCAAATTCCTGCATGCTTTCTCAATTCTTTTGTATATAAGTTTTTTTCGCTAAAGTTTAGAGTTTCTTGTAATCTAGTAAACGCACGTTTCTTTTAATCAAGTTCCTAGCATTGTTTTTTGTTGAATGTAAAGTGAAAAGACAAAATATTATATACTTAAAGAATAAGCTCATAAATATAATGGCTATCTTCTTATAGGCGAATATTATATTTAACAGAAGAAATATCTATATATTACCATCAATATAAATTTAGATAAAAAATTTTATTTTATCATATAGTATACTGAACATTATTACAATTATATGAAGTTTGTAACTACATAAATCACCCACCGAAGAAAGTTCCTCTAGTTAGAGCTTGCAAGGAAGTGTGTGTGTGTATATATATATATATATATAATTATATTATCACGACCCAACCCACCGGGCCGTGCGGGGACCTACTATAGCACCTAAGTAGGAGAACCCTTGAATCCCAAACATTTTTAAAATGCGGAAAATTAAGAAAACTGACGAATAAAAAAAATTCTTGTAAGGTTCTATAAATAAGAGTTTTAAATGACTCAAAATTAACTTGTAAATTAATTAACTTCCCCAAGGATCCAATCTAAACAGGTACAAGAGCTTCTAAGATTACAAAATGTAAAATATAGTACAACTGACACAACTCCCACCTCATGGAAGAAAAAAATAGAAGTTGTTAGAGATTGTCTTCATCTTCACCTATGAAACATCACTGGCCCTGCAACCAGACTATGCCAAAAAAGTATAGCAAGAGTAGTATCCATACAACCACACGTACAGGTAGTCATTATCGTTCAACCCAACGTCCACAGCATAATATAAGGAAATCAACTAGTAGGAAGTATGCAGTAAGACTATTCATTCCTCCACCATCATATCCGCCTATACCTTCATATCCCGATTACTACCATTACCAATTTAGGACAACCACTTATGACATACTCTTACTTCTTCCACCTCATCACTCAACCCTTGACGCCCTAGTGCATGCTATCAAGACTCACTAATCGTTTCGATACAAATTCCCTTCCCAGGTACGACACCTAGCTATTTAACCTTTATGACATAACACTACCCCAATTCACACATTAAGGAAACACACCACCCCTTCTAAGTACAGCAGGTAACACATGGACCATCGGTCTCCACTTATCATACCCCTCATGATGCGATCTTGACCCAACACGGTTCATTCATTAACGAGACATCACAAGTAAACATCACATGATAAACATACATAAACAGAAAAATACGATAACGTCATCATTTCAAGAGTAATGCATAGTCCCCAATATCAACGACAATTAGACATGCATATGTAACAATTCAATAGTCCTCTCATGAAAACCATACCCAAACTGTTAGTGTACCAGAACGTGGTACCCGATCCCAACTAGTGTGCCAGACGTGAAACCCAATCCAATACATGCATCGGAATGTGGCACCCGATCCAAGTTAGTGTGTCAAAACGTGGCACCCGATCCAAGTTAGTGTGTCGAAACGTGGCACCCGATCCAAGTTAGTGTGTTGGAACGTGACACCCGATCCACTCTACACAACCATAATCACAATCACACTAATATGTACATTCTCATAATCATACAATTATGTATTGAAACATGGCATACATTTATTCATTCATACTCATATCGTTAGGTTTGATTAACAATGCTTCATTGACATACATACATGCAATACAATGAAGCAATTACCAATGTACATTACGCAAACAAGAAAGCAAACCATCTCCTACCCTAGTTCATAGGATTAGACTTCCTCCTACGGTATAATCCTGATGGAACATTATAATACATGTAGTTTATTCCTTTTTCGATGCACGAAAGCGTACGCATGAATTCTACTATCAATTACCAGTATACTATGCAGTGAATCACTGATTTACAACTACTCAATTAATAAACCTAGATTACCTGGGTGCCAAGCAGCTGCAAGGAAAAAGGGCTCCAATTCTTTTTTTTGAACCTCAAGACGGTGGATTTGACTGGAAATCCGCAAGCTATCGACATCCTTACTAGATATCTCTTCATCCTTCTTTCCCAAGCCTACAACAGTCTTTTGAGGGTTTCTCGGGTATTCCTCGCCTGTTTTTTGTGTTTTGGGAAAAGGAAGAAAATAAGGTTTCGCTTCATTTAAGTTTTGTCCCGTCCATCCAGCTCTGGCGCGAGATATGCCGCTCTAGCGCCACCGCCCTATCGGCAACTGGCTCGCTATGGAGGGACGATAGGCCCAATTTTTCCCCCAACATTTTCCTTTGCTAAATAATGACGGTTTGGGTCATTACATATATGTCACACCCCGAGCCTACACCCCGAACGTGGTTGGCACTCGAGAACCATTTATGGTCCCAAGCGAACCCTTGGCCTGACATACTTCCTCAGTGGAAGACAGAAAAGTATAAATACAAGGAGTCAATGCATCTCTACTCAACTTGTTTAATAAAATACTTAGAACGTTTAAAGGTCAAACATTCAACATGGACAAAATGGCAACTCAAGTCTTAACATATGAAATAATGTAAAGACAACTAACTGCTAACTGTCTATGAAGCCTCTAAAACAAAGAGGGATGTCGGGATAGGACCTTTCGAAAAGAAAAGAGGCTCATCAACTAGCTCTGAGTGCTCAACCTGATCAACGAGGCATGGGATGTTGATCTTGGTTACCTGCGTCTGCATCATAAGACGATGCAGGCCAACTGGCATCAACACATTGAATGTACGAGTATGCGAGTGAGAATGCTAAACATAACATAGGCTAGAAAAGAATCTAAAAGGAACACTTACCTTGGCTTTACTCAACTTTATGAACAAGTTAACTCAATATAAAGTAATAAAACACATGCAATATATTGAAAACTTTTAAAACAGAAGAAAGCAACTAAGTTCGTTTAAAAAATGCAATAACAAACTCAACTATACTCATGTAATAAATTAATATAGTTTTTGTGGCAGTTTCTCTAACCGACAACCACCACTATGAGCCTAAGTGGTGATAGAGCGTGTTGCTCATGCTGCCAGAATTGTCCTATACTTTGCCGTCATATAGAACGTCTTAACTAAGTGGATCCACTAGTCTATGCTAAAAAGCAACTTAAGGAGTCATCTAAAAAGTATGATCATTTACTACCCATGATGGCTACATGGTTTATGGAGACTGAGTTAATATGAACTCGCATCCCTATATTGGTGCTCAATACTACTCCCAAAATATACTTAGCTCATTTGTTTTAAAACAAAACTTCTTTCTTTGGTTTGAGATTATTACTCAAAACTTTAGCTTAAATGATGTCTTGGAAATTGGTATTTCCCTTTCTTGTTCAAATGTGAAAACATTTTTTTAAAATTCTTGGGAATTCTTAATTCCCTTATAACTTTTTGAGAAATGAACTCAACTCTTTAATCCTTTCTTGACTTGAAACTTAAGTCTTAAAACAAAGTTAAAACTTTTGTGAAAGGTTTCTTGAATAGACTCTAAGAACTTCCTAGACTTGGCTCTTAACTTTCCTTGAATTTGAATTAATGGATTCAAGGTTATGATTCATTATTCTGGATGATTTCTAGATGTTTAGAAGTAATTTAGAGTAGTTAGAATAAATTTAAAGTGTTAGTACACTTTAGAAGGACATAAATAGGCTAAATGATGAAAAACTAGTAAAACTTATGATCCGGGCGTATCCCTGGCACGCCGCGCCAGCCCCTACTTTCTAGTACTCATTTTTGGCGCACTGGAAGCGCGACGTGCCATCCCCTAGGGTGCTACATGCCATCCCCGAGGGTGCCACAGGGGCGCGTCGCACAAGCCCCTTCCCAAGAAAACTCGATGAACTTTTCGACTCATTTTCTAACCTTAATTCTATTATTTTCGATTCCTTTTCTCAAATTCACTTTAGATTCAGGTACCTAAAACATATACTCAAGAATCTAACTTAAACAACTCAAGGAAACAAAACATTAATATCAAGAAACACCTTTATCTCAACCCATGTTCAAGAACGAAAGTAATTCAAGAACAACTATCAAGAACATGAAAATTCCAATCTTTTAGAACGAATTCACGCTGAATCAAACATGCTTGGCACGTTGGTAAACAAACCCAACGTTATGAAAGTCTCACATACCTTGTAGGATTAAATCCTTGGCGAAATCCCCAACCAAATTGTATGATCTTGACGAATTTTGCCTTTTCTTCTCCTTTCTCCTCTTTTCTCCTTTCTCAAAGTCCTTGAGTGAAATTTCCAATCTTCCTAAAATGATCTAATTCAGATTTGACCCTAATTAACTCCTATAAAACGAAATATAATAATAAGGTATGGAAAAGACCAAAACACCCTTTAAAAATCCGGATTGGACATTTCCTTAGTTGAACAGCCCAACTTCGAATGGGCATATCTCACTCATACGAACTCGGAATCATGCAAACTCGGTGGAGTTGGAAATGATACAATTTTTCCTACGATATCTGAACGAACACCTAAATTATCCTGAGATAGGAGTTATGGTCATTTGAAGTTGACCAAAAACTCAACTTAACATACTTAACAAATTTTTCACATTTCTATTCTTTCCAAAAATGGTTATTTGCAATTCTTAACTTCTTCCTAGTTATTTCAAATTGGTTAGATGTTAAAATATCTTCCCCTTGGGAACATTCATTCTCGAATGAGTTTACTCTTACTAGGCTAAGGGTGTAACATCAATCATTCAGTTCAAACACCCAACAAGCAAATGCAAAAACAACATACTACGTTATAAATAAATACCAAGAAAAGGATTAGTACCTTAATTTGGAACTTATCCAAATTCGAAGAGATGTGGATATCTCTTATTCATGTCCTCCTCAGCTTCCCAAGTAGCTTCCTCAGCAAACTGATTCCTCCAAAGAATTTTGACTGATGCTACCTCTTTTGTTCTCAACCTGCGATCTAGAATCTGAACAGGAATCTCTTAATATGATAAGTTATCCTTGATCCCGATATCTTCAGTTGGTATGGTCAATGAAGGAATGAAGGATCGCCCATGCACTTCTTCAACATGGAGATGTGAAAGACCGCATGTACCACGGCTAACTCTTGTTGTAGCTCCAACTCATAAGCTACAGTACCTACCCTTTTCGATATTCTGTAAGGGCCAATATACCGGGGACTAAGCTTCCCCTACTTACCAAATCGCATAACACCTTTCATGGGTGAAACTTTAATATATACCCAATCATCTACTTCAAACTCTAACTCCTTTCTCCTAACATCAGTATATGATTTTTGACGACTCTGTGCTATTTTCAATCCCTCTTAAATCACTTTCACCTTCTCCATAGCTTAATGAACCAAATGCAAACCATCCAATAGGAGATCTGAATCTTTTCCCAAAAAGAGCTTCATAAGAAGCCATTTGGATACTAGAGTGGTAACTATTATTGTAAGAGAACACGATAAGAGGCAGGTGATCATCCCAATTTCCTTTGAAATCAATCACGCAATCTCTCAGCATATCTTCTAATGTCTAAATGGTGCGCTCTGCTTGACCATCAGTCTGAGGATGAAAAGCAGTACTCAAGTTCACCTTTAAACCCAAGCCTTTTTTAAATGACTTACAAAACTGTGTAGTAAATTGTGCACATCTATGTGATAAAATCGAAATGGGGACTCCATGAAGTCTTACTACCACTTAAATATATAAGCTGACATAATCCTCCGCTGAATGGGTAGTCTTTACCGGTAAAAAATGGGCTGATTTTGTCATTCTGTCAACAATTACCCAAATCAAATCATGTTGCCTGCGAGACCTTAGTAAACCTGTGATGAAATCAATGTTAATCATCTCCCACTTCCATTCCGGAAGTTCTATATTCTGAGCCAAAACACCAGGCCTTTGATGCTCTACTATAACTTGTTGGCAATTCGGACACTTAGCAACAAACTCTACAATGCCCTTTTTCATGCTACTCCACCAATAAACTTCTCTCAAATCGCGATGCATCTTTGTGGAACCCGGATGGATGGAATATCTTGAGGTATTAGCTTCTTCTATGATATTCTCTTGGAGTGCATCCACCGTTGGCACACACAACCTACCTTGATACCTCAACATACCATCTCTCTCTTGTTCAAAAGCAATTACTTTTTGCTTATGAACATTT
This sequence comes from Solanum lignicaule, assembly GCA_029582545.1. Classification (NCBI taxonomy): domain Eukaryota; kingdom Viridiplantae; phylum Streptophyta; class Magnoliopsida; order Solanales; family Solanaceae; genus Solanum; species Solanum lignicaule. Next base: position 55,426 of record JAJOOF010000274.1, read on the forward strand.
GCCTTCAATTCAAGCAAAATGGAATCTTGGATTTGCTTTTCGTTTACTTCTGACACTAATGATGATTCATCCCAATTCATCACCACTACCCCTCCTTTAATGGAATCCATTAGTCGGACTCCCAAGCGTGCAAGTCTATGAACATATTTTTCTAACTCACTCTTTTCTTCCTCAACATCGGCGGTACTACCCATAAACAACCTGCTTAAAGCATCAGTAACAACATTAGCCTTACCTGACTGATAAAGAATACTCATGTCATAATCCTTGAGTAATTCTAACCACCTCATTTGTCTGAGATTAAGTTCTTTCTGAGTGATAACATATTGAATACTCTTGTGATCAGTGAATACATCACATAAACACTATACAAATAATGACGCCATATTTTCAAAGCAAACACTACATCAACCAAGTCTAGATCATGGGTTGGGTAATTCTTCTTATGAACTTTCAACTGTCTGGAGGCATAAGCTATAACTTTGCCATTCTGCATCAATACACAACCCAAGCCAACTCTAGACGTATCACAATATACGACAAAACCTTGTTTACCATCTGGTAAAGTCAAAACTGGGGCAGTAGTCATCCTCTTTTTCAATTCGTGAAAGCTTTTTTCACAAGCTTCAAACCATTGAAATTTCACCGTCTTCTGAGTTAACTTGGTCAAAGGGGACGAAATGGATAAGAACCCATCTACCGAAATTCTATAATAGCCAGCCAAACTCATGAAACTCCTAATGTCAGTTGGAGATCTGGGTTTAGGCCAATTCTGCACTGCCTCTATTTTTTGGGTATCAACTTTAATTCCCTCTCTAGAAATAATGTTGCCTAAGAATGACACAGACTCAAGCCAAAATTCGCACCTAGTGATTTGTTATACAAATCTATATCTTTTAAAGTCTGGAGAACTATTATGAGATGACTAGCATGATCTTCTGTATTCGTTGAATAGATTAGTATGTCATCAATGAAGGCGATACCAAACATATCTAAATAAGGTTTGAATACTCTATTCATAAGTTCCATGAATGTTGCAGGCGCATTGGTCAATCCAAAGTACATGACCAAAAATTCATAATGACCATAACGGGTTCTGAAAGATGTATTTGGAATATCACATTCCTTTACTCTTAACTAATGGTAGCTAGATCTGAGATCTATCTTAGAGAAACAAGTAGCACCTTGAAGCTGATCGAAAAGATCATCAATCCTTGGGAGAGGATATTTGTTCTTGATGGTAAACTTGTTCAACTGATGGTAATCTATACACATCCTAAGGGAACAATCTTTCTTTCTCACAAATAAGACCGGAGCACCCCAAGGTGAGACAATTTGTCGAATAAAGCCCTTATCAAGGAGATCTTTCAACTATTGTTTCAGCTCTTTGAACTCAGTTAGTGCCATTCTATATGGCGGAATAGATATAGGACGAGTATCTAGAAGAATGTCTATACTAAAGTCTATTTCTCTCTTAGGAGGTACTCCGGGAAGAACATCAAAAAAGACTTCTGTAAAGTCTCTTACTACTGAAACTGACTGAATATGAGGTATCTCAAAACTAGAGTCATTAACTTGGACTAAGTGATAGACACACCCTTTGGAAACTAATTTATTGCCTTAAGGTATGAAATAAAATGACTTTTAGGCACTGCTGAACTACTTTTCCACTCTAAGACTGACTCATTTGGATTTTGGATCTTAACAACTTTAGTTGTACAATCAATGGAAGAATAATAGGCATGAAGCCAATCCATACCTAGAATGAGGTAGAAGTCTACCATGTCTAACTCAATTAAATCAGCCATAGTGTATTTTTGATTGATGGAAATGACACAATCACGATATACTCACTCAGCTACAACAGACTCCCCAACAGGTGTAGAAACACAAAAGGGTTCATAGAGTTTCTCAGGAAGAACATCAAAGCCATTTGCAACATAAGGCGTTACAATAGATAAACTTTCTCTTGGGTCTAGCAAAGCATAAACAACAAGAGTAAAGACTTTGATCATACCAGTGACAACATCTGGAGATTTCTCTTGCTCTTGGCGACTAGTGATCGCATAAAGATGGTTTGCTCCTCCGCAAGTACCGGAAGTAGCTCCTCTAGGTGCAGCCTTGTTTAGTGGAGCAACTGATGAAGATTGGGCCCTACTGCCCTGATTTCCACTACCTTGCCGGTTCCTAGGGCACTCTTTCATGAAGTGACCCTCTTGCCCAGACTTGAAGCAACCTATGGAACTATCACATCACTTACCTAGTTGGGTTCTACCACACTTAGCACATGTAGGAGCCCAATTACCTCCTCGTGCCACACTACCCTGAGACTGTGCAGGTCTAGCTCTAAAGTGCTGGGAATTCTCACTATTATACTCACATTTGTTTCTGAGTACAGGTGCACTAGCAGATGATGGAGCAGGTCCCTTTTTTTTTGCTGAAATGACGAACGGTTCACATTACTTTTCTGTTGCCCTGACTCATTCCCTGTCTTAGCCTTCTTGTTTCTAAACTCCTCCCTATCCCCCGACTTCTCTTCCTCAACCTACTGCACATATACCACTAACCTCGATACATCCATGTCCCCAATTAGCATCGCTGCCCTACCCTCTCTGCTTGATAGATGGGACAACCCAGCAATAAACAGACTCATTTTACTCCTCATATCCGGAACATAACGGGATAGTTGGGTGAAGTTTGACCCATACTCATGAACACTTAGTGACTCTTGCTTAAGGGTAAGGAACTATCGTACCTTAGCCTCTTTCAGTTCTTGAGGAAAGAAACACCCCAAGAAGGCCTCTTCAAAACAACCCCAACTTGCAGGTCGTGCATCCTCATCTCGGTTCTTCTTCCATTGATCGAACCAAATCCTAGTGACACCCTTCATTTGGTATGCAACTAGTTCCACCCTCTTAGTATCATCAATGTGCATGACATAAAATACCTTTTGCAGCTCCTCAATAAAGTTCTATGGATCCTCAATAGTGCTTGAACCAGTGAAACTTGGAGGGTTTATCTTCATGAACTCACGAATCCTCGAAGTGTCAGCCTCTTCTAGTCGAGCTCCTCTTTATTGCCCAATCTGGTTAGTCACAACTTCACTTAGCTTCCTTATTGGTTATCTAAACTCAACATTAGTAACGTTTCCTTGGGGTTGCACTTCAGGTGCATTAGGTACCCCTTAATGCTCAATATTACGTCTAGCAAGACTATCTCTGACAGCTCTTCCGAGAGCATGATTATCTCAAAACACGTGCAAGCACAAATTAAAAGGAAACTTTTTAGAGATCTAACTCTAACGCATGAAATGAGTGTGAAAGAAGTGAGAAATTTTCCTTAGTGTTGTAGCCTCCTAATTATAGATGTGGTGTGCTTCACACAGATAACTAGGACTATACAGACACGGCTTCATAGACTCCGTAGGACTCTTGAACTGTGTGCTCTGATACTAACTTTGTCACTCCCCGAGCCTACACACCAGACGTGGTAGGCACTCGAGAACCGCTTCTGGTCCCAAGAGAACCCTTAAAAGAATAAATACAAGGATTCAATGCATCTCTACTCAACTTGTTTAATAAAATACTTAGAATGTTTAAAGGTTAAACATTCAACTTGGAAAAAATGGCAAATCAAGTCTTAACATCTGAAATAATAATGTAAAGACAACTAACAACTAATTGTCTATGAAGCCTCTAAAAGAAAAGAAGATGTCGGGAAACGACCCCCGATCATCCTAACAACTGAAAAGCAAAACGATTATGAAAAAGACCCTCCAGAAAGCAATGGGGCTCACCAACTGACTCTGAGTACTCAACCTGATCAACAAGGGGCGGGATGCAGATCATGGTTACCTGCTCTGCATCATAAGACAATGCAGGCCAACTGACATTAGCACATTGAAGGTACGGGTATGCGAGTTGGAATGTTAAACATAACATAGGCTTGAAAAGAATTTGAAAGGAGCACTTACCTTGGCTATACTCAATTCATGAACAACTTAACTCAATATAAAACAATATATAGAAAACTTTTAAAACAGTAGAAAGCAACTCAGTTAGTTAAACACATGTAATAACAAACGCAACTTTACTCATGTAATAAAGTAATATATTTTCTGTGGGAGTTTCTCTAACTGACAACCACCACTACGAGCCTAAGTGGTGATACAACGGCTTGCCTACGCTACCAGAACTGTCCTATACTTTGCCATCATGTAGAACGCCTTAAATAAGTGGATCCACTAGTCTATGCTAAAAATCAATTTAAGGAGTCATCTAAAAAGTATGATCCTTTACTACCCATGAAGGCTACATGGTTTATGGAGAATTGAGTTAATATGAACTCGCATCCCCATATCGGTGCTCAATACTACTCCCAAAATATACTTAGCTCATTAGTTTTAAAATAAAAATTATTTCTTTGGTTTGAGTTAATTACTCAAAGCTTTAACTTAAATGTTGTCTTGGAAATCAGTGTTTCCCTTTCTTGTTCTAATGTGAAAACATTTTTTAAAATTCTTGGGAATACTTAGTTCCCTTATAACTTTTTGTGAAATGAACTCAACTCTATACTCTTTGCTTAACTTGAAACTTAAGTCTGAAAACAAAGTTAAAACATTTGTGAAAGACTTCTTGAAAATACTCTAAGAACTTCCTAGACTTGGCTCTTAATTTTCCTTGAATTTGAATTTATGGATTCAAGGTTATGATTCATGTTTCTGGATGATTTCTAGATGCTTAGAAGTCATTTAGAGTAGTTAGAATCAATGTAAAGTGTTAGTACACTTTTGAATGACTTAAATAGGCTAAACGATGAAAAACTTGTGTAAAACGACGATCCAAGCACGTCCCTGGAGCGTCATACCAGCCCCAACTTTCTGGGCCTCATTTTAGGCGCGCCGCGCCAGCCCTTCGGGCGCTACGGGGGCGCATCGCGCCAGCCCCTTCCCAGGCAAACCTGATGAACTTTTGGACTCATTTTCTGACCTTAATTCGAGTATTTCGATTCCTCTTCTCAAATTCACTTTAGATTCAGGTACCCAAAACATACACTCAAGAATCAAACTCAAAGAACTCAAGGAAAAAATACCTCAATAGCAAGACACTCCTTAATCTCAATTCATGTTCAAGAACGAAAGTAATTCAAGAACAACTATCAAAAACATTTAAATTCTAATCTTTTAGAATGAATTCACACTGAATCAAACATGCTTGGCACATGGGTGAACAAACCCGGTGTTATGAAAGTCTCACATACCTTGTAGTATTAAATCCTTGGCGAAATCCCCAACCAAATTGTACGATCTTGACGAATTTTGCCTTTTCTTCTCCTTTCTCCTATTTTCTCCTTTCTCAAAGCCCTAGCGTGAAATTTCCAATCTTCCTAAATTGATTAAATTAAGATTTGACCCTAATTAACTCCTAAAAAATGAAATAAAATAATAGGGTATGGAAAAGACCAAAACTCCCTTTAAAAATCCGAATTGGACATTTCCTTATTTGAACAGCCCAACTTCGAATGGGCATATCTCACTCATACAAACTCGGAATCACGCAAACTCGGTTGTGTTGGAAAGTTCATTCCAAGATATTTCCTATGATATCTAGATGAACACCTAAATCATCTTGAGATAGGAGTTATTGTCGTTTGAATTTGACCAAAAACTCAACTTAACATATTTAAAAAAAATTCATATTTCTATTCTTTCCAAAAATGGTTATTTCGAATTCTTAACTTCTTCCTAGTTATTTCAAATTGGCGAGATGTTACAATATATATACATACTCGTTCTCTATTATTGTGTACATTCGCATTGTAATGACCCTCGAGTTCATTTTCACCTTAATGCCTTTTTTTCTTCATTTAGAGCATTTTTATAGTGACCCCAAGTCATTTATGACTTGTTGGCGCTGACTCTTCGGTTTCCTGGTCGTTCGTTTAGGTTTTATGTCTGTTCCCCTTTTATAGATCTTTTGAAACTTGAATAGTTGACTTTAGTAAACACATTAGGTAAAAATCCTCATAATGGAATTCTGACGGTTCCATGAGCTCTGGAATGGTCATTTTATGCTAGTGGCATGGTTTGTTGGAATCCCGAGGCTTCCGGTGCGAGATTGTGCAATTAGGCATTTTAGCTTCTAAGTTTTGGCCTAAGTTTGAACTTGGTCAACATTCTTGGTAAATATGCTCGGATTGAAATTCTTTCAGCGCGCTAAGCTCTGTAATGTCGAATTTGGTCTAGAAGGACCTTTAGTTTGGGTCCTAAGGCTTCAGTGTGGGTTTGAGCACTTAGACGAGATGTTGGAAAGCTTAAAGGCCTAGAATTTACTTTGGTCAACATTCGAAGAATTAGTTGTCGTATGAAAATTCTACCAGTGCCATTAGCTCTAGAAAAATGAATTTGGTCTAGTAGGGTATTTCGTTTGGGTCTTGAGTTCTTCTTTTTGATATTTGGGTGTTTAGGCAAAAAGTTTAGGTTTAGGCCTAATGGGTCCCGATGGGGTATTTCTATCATAATAATCCCTTTATGGAAATCTGACAATACCATTGAGTCTGGAATGTCGAATTTAGTGGGGTAGCATATCTGGTTTATTTTTATCGGATCCCGAATAAATCCTGACGGTCAATTTGGAGACTTTGAAAAAAAAATAAAAAAAGTCTGGTGCAAACTTTTAGAGACTAGAAAATGTCTTCTTTAGCGACCAGAAGTGCTTTTGTTGACCAGATCTGCCATTATTTAAAGCCGAAAATCAGCATTCAACCCTCATTTACTAAACACAATTTCTTTCTCATTTTAGCTCTATTTTGGGTGATTCAAAGGCTTGATTTCTCGAAATTGGCGTGGCTACACATTGGAGTGCCCGGGGACTTGGGGGATGGGGTGACCTCTGTTTGAGGTAATTATCGAGTTTTAGTTTTTGTCCTATCTTCTTCTTTAGCTTTAATGGTGATTTAAATGCATGGGATGATTTCGGGCTAATACGAGTCCCGAATTTTATTACATTTTGGGACACAGGTTGGGGGAGGTAAAATGAACATTTTCACAGAGTCAATTTCGGGATTCCTGGTGTGGATCCCACAATCCCGTTTTAGACCTGATTTTGGATCCGTCTTTGAAAAATATGATTGTTGTGTCAAAACGACCGTACTGACATTGTGATTCTATTTTTGATAGTATTGCAGAGTTCTAAGGTCGTGCGAAAGAGAAAATCTTCGACAACGTGATTTGGAGCACGTGCAGTCGGCTTGCAGGTCGGCTATGACTTCCCGCTCCTTAGAATGAGCATGATTGTAACACCCCGCTGCTAGAAAGATTTAGAATTAGAAAGAAATCATTTTTGGAAATAATAAAATTTGGAAAGTCTGACAAAGTTAAGCTAGGTATGCACTTTGGGTCAATTTCAAACAACCATTACTCCGAGCTCCGGATGAGTTAGGTGTGCTACAAGATACCGTATGAAAGATCTTCGAATTATATTTTCAACACCACCTAGTTTGATCAATTTCGAGTTTGTATGGGGAAGATATGCCCCTTTGAAGGTGGACTGTCTGAATAAGGAAAGTTAACCGGATTTTAAAGGGGTATTATGGTCTTTTCACTGCCCAATTAATTAAATCTATTTTTAGTAAATTATTTGGGGTCTAAACAGAGTTAGTTCAGTTCACACACTCAAAAATTTCACGCTAGGGTTTTTAGAGGAAGAACTCAAGAGGAGAAAAGTTAAGTGTTTTTGGACATTTCTTGCGGAATCAAAGTCGTTTCTCTAAGTGTTGATCCCTAAAGAGGTATGTCAGACTTTCATATCGTTGGGCTCATTCACCCACGTGCCAGTCATATTTAGTTCAGCGAAATTCATTTTAGAAAGTTTAAATTTGATGATTTTGCAATGTGTTCTTGAATATTGACTTTCGTTCTTGAGTTAAGTTGGGATTGTTTAGTTTTTAATGGAATCATGTCGATTTTAGATTTGTGTTTAATTAGATTCTTGTGTACATATACTGGGTATCTGAATCTAAAGAGGAAATGAGAAAAATAATCAAATTTAGGCGAATTGTGGTTAGAAAACGAAGAAGGAACAAGTCGGGTAAATCTGGGGACCAGGTCCGCGACGCGAACCTGGTTCTCAGGATTGGAAATATTTTCTCTGCATTGCGGAGCGGTCACGTACCCTTCTACCTCAAAATTTATTTCGCGACCAAATATTAAAATGCATGTCCGCATCATGGACTTGTTTCCAGACAGTGATCTCTTTATCGTTTCTCATGTTTAACTATCTAAATACACTCCTAGACATCACGAGATCTTTTCTATCACAAATCACAACTTTTAATCCATAAATTTCAAATTGAAGGAAAAATAAGAGCCAAGCCTAGAGAGTTCTTAGAGTACTTTCGAAAGTCTTTTACAAATGTTTTAACTTTGTTTTAAGACTTGAGTTTTGAGTTGAGTAAAGAGTAAAGATTGAATTTCATTTCTTCAAAAGAGTATGTCGGGACTATATATTCCAAAAGAGTAAATATTTTGACATTTAAGCAAAAAAAGAAACTTTGATTTCCAAAAGGGCCTTTGAGCCAGTTTTTCAGTAAAGAGTAAATGCTTTCACAATTAAGCAAGAGAGGAAACTTTGATTTCCAAGAGATCCTTTGAGCTAAGTTTTGAGAAATTATCTCAAATCACATAAAGAGTTATGTTTTTAAACATATGAGCTAGTATTATATTTTGGGAGTAGTATTGAGCATCAATATGGGGGAGAGTTCAGACAACTCCCTGCCCCCATAAACCATGTAGCCACCATGAGTAGAAAAGGGTCATACATTTTAGATGATTCCTTAGTGCTTTTTAGCATAGACTAGTGGATCCACTTAGTAGTCAGGTTCTATACCCTTAGCACGGTATAGGATAGCCCTGGTAATGTGAGGTAAAATGTTGTATCATAACAATAGCTTTTAAGTGATGGTTGTTGGTTAGAGAAACTCCACAGAAGTATTTTGTATTCTTATATACATAGAAGTAAATTGTATTTATATATACATTGCAGAGTTTATATTGTATCTTTGCATACATACAGAGTTTCTATTGTATTTCTAAATACACAGAGTTGTTATCCATGTTTTAAAAGCTTTTCTCTATACTGCATTTACATTATTTCTTTATATTGAAATGAGTTGAGTTGAGACATGTATGTTCCTTCAGTTCCTTTCAAGCTTATATCTTGTTTTAGTGTTGCCCTCGCATGCTCGTACATTCGATGTAGTGATGTCAGTTGGTCTGCATCGTTTTATAATATAGATACATGTAATTAGGATCAGCATCCAGTGCATCGTTTATTCTAGTTGTGCTTAAGAGTTGTTGGCGAGCCTCCTTGCTTCCAGATGACCCATTTTTTCACTACTTTATCACTTTAGTTCATTAGGATGTCGTGGGTCTTGTCCCGACATCCATCACAGTTGTTAGAGGCTTCATAGACAGTTAGTTGATGTTAGTTCTTGAGTCTTTCCATTCCTATTTTGATGTTTGAGGCTTGAGTGTCATTTTGGCCAGTAAATGTTCCTTTATACATTCTAAGTTATTTATTGATATTTTAGTTTACTTTTAAAGTATTTCTATCACGAGTAAGTCTTACGTTGAATAGTAAGCCAGGCCAAGGGTTATCTTGGGGCCAACAATGGTTCTTGAGTGCCAGTCCCACCAAGGGTGTAGGCTCGGGGAATGAAAATGATGAAGTAAGTAATTGTATGCTGATTTGTTTGAATTTTGGGGTTGAATTGGTGGTTAATCATGTTAAATTCCTACAATCCATGATTTAGGCTACTTATCGAGTTTTCGAGGGGTTGAAGCATGTCTATTGTATTTTTTGATCATCCTCACCTTGTGATGTGCCTTATTTGTGATTTGTATATATTGTTAGAGCATGTTTGTCCTTAGTCTAGGATTAGGCCAGTGATTGTCGTAGACTTGCATCATTTTGATGTTGTTAAGCCCTGTAATCTGCCCGATGTCACTTCGGACAACTTGGCTTCATGTAGACTGATGTAGCAGACGTAAGTTTTTTATTTTGGGCCTTAGCTAGGCAATAACACTGCTCTTCCAACCATATATTCATAAATTCGCCATTTATGTCAGTTCCGGTGTCTCTAATTCTTGGTGTGGAGGCTACTCGTCGGTTCTAGTTGGATATTGTTCGGGCAGGAGTGAATTATTGATAGAACTCGGATTGGGGGTACTCCCCATGATGATCTGTTGGCCGCCTATCCTATCTATACCTGATATGCATCTATTCATGGTTCAAGTCCCCCAATTCACTTTACCGGGCGTGGTTCAAGTCCTCACCATGGTATTATAGCCTTGGTTCAACTCCTGGCTTTCTTTAGTGTTTTTTCAAGTCCACCGCCATTTTTAGTCGTGGTTCAAGTCCATCGCTCATTACAACTTGGTTCAAGTGCATAGCTACTCCCCTCGGTTCAAGTCCTTTGTCATATTAATACACGGTTCAAGTCCACGATTATCCTTAGCCTTGGTTCAAGTCCCCGGTTATTCCAAATCTCGGTTCAAGTCCCCGGTTATTCCAAATCTCGGTTCAAGTCCTTGATCCTCAATCTTCAATTCGGTTCAAGCCCTTAACCCGTATCAGTTTTGGATGAGTTTCAGGCATATGGATTGGTTTGGTTTGAGTCTGCGGAAAGTTGTGGAAATCATGGAAACTTCATCGGGTCCTCTTATTTGATTATATACTCTTCCTTGTACATTTTAGGCTTATGGAAGTCCACTCGAGTTTTACTTTTAGCTTGTGCGCAAGTGTAACCTTCGGGTTTATGGAAGCCCGATCAGATTTAGTTAGTGATTCCCCTTTTCTTTGTGTGTTACTACACTCGTGTGCATACCTGTTATATTTCTCATTCATGTTTATGGTAGTGTTTAAGATTCACGCATTTCATATTACTTTTTCTTTTCTTGCTCAGTAGGCCTCGGGTACCTATTTGTTTGTTACTCATACTACACTATATATCTGTTTTCGTGATGCAGGTTCAAGCATCAGCGACCAGCGTTGACATCTAGCGTGCAACAGTTTTATTCGGAGACGGGAGTGAGCACTTGGCGTTTTGTGCTATACCAGTCTCCATCTATATATATATGACTTGTCTTTTGCTTTTTGAGACAGTCTTGTTTCTATGGTCTAGTTTTTGGACTAGTACTCATTTTGTTAGAAGCTCTGTACATGTGATTTCTGTCGATACTGTGATTTAAAGACAAATTTTGTTTCACATGTTGTGAAGCTTTTACACAGTTGCACTTATGTTGTTTCTCGTGAAAACATTAAAAGGATTTTTAATGTTTGCATTTGTATTTTGCGTGGCTCACAAAAAGTGAGTGGAAAAGATTTATTGCTTCGTATTGAATCAATCAAGGCATAGGTATAGCTAATTGATGAATTGTTTTTGTTTCTTTACGATGCTATATTTTTTCAATTTGAGGTTTACAGTTACCAGAATGACCAATTTGATAATCATAACAGCTTATGAAAGGAGTCCGCATTGAAGATTCATTTAATAAGGAAAACTTGCAACTTTTCTACCATGTCATCATCTTTTTTGTGTGTTTATCTATTACTTTGACTTGAATATTTGTATCTGAGCATGATATTTCAGTGTGTGCAAATGCGGTATCTTGCTTTAAGTTATGTCTATTTTAGTGCTTCCTATTGTCCCCAAGGACCAAAAATACTTGTCGAAACTAAACAAGTCATTCATCCTTTGATTCCGGTAGGGTGTCTTTCCTTGTGGATTTTTGATGGCTCTTCTTATTTCCATCTTTACTCGAGTCAATCTCCTTGATTCTGTTATACTAGTTTGTCAATCTTCCTTATTTCTGGAAGGGTGTTATTTCCTTTCTTAGATTTATGCCTTCTTTTCACAGATTTTGGATGTCTAACTTTTGTTTTTATTTTGCAAGGATTATTTAGGATTAGTGTCATCATTAAAACATAAATTGAAATATAATTTAATGAAGCAAATAAAATGTGTTATTGGTTTTCTACCTTTTGCAATACTGCTCAAATTTACTTGAGCGTATATGTTAGGCTGGTATATCCATATGTGGATGTTACTGCACTTATGATTCTTCTTGATGGACTTGATGTGCAACCATATTTTCTAATGATTATATCGATATATTATGTCTTTCATATTTCTGGAATCCTGGTTCAGTGCTCAACTTGCTACTATTAATGAATCTTGTGGTAGTCCATACCCTACTCTATTTCTAATATCATGTAGGATTGTTTTAATTCTTCAAATTTTTGACAATGGTTTTCATGAAGTTTTTTTCTGGATCGTTACAATTTACAGCTAACTCTGGTACCTTGCAAGTTCAAAATCTTAGTCGGAAGCAAAAGACATTGGATAATTCCAATCTGCTTAAACATTGATTACCAAGTTACCCTACGCTTATGGGAGATAAAAAGTACACAGTGGAATGTGCAAGCGCGTTCAGACCCTATCGTCATAAAAAATGATTTGATACATTGCAATCTGCCACTAATTTTAACCTTGGAGTCCAAATATTTTGTTTAGCTTACTATTGGAGCAAGAGAATAGCATAATTAAGACATCAAAGCAAAGCCCTATATAGAGTTGCATTTTTATTATTCCTATACTTGTAGAAGAAGAAAAAAAAAGTACCCTATCACCATGTGCTCAACCATAAGGAGCGCTATATACCTTGTTATTAGTGGAAGCTCCAAACTTCAAGCGCTATAAAGTAAAATGTTAAAAATCATATAATTATTTAAAAATCTAATACTACAAAAAAGGGTCTAAAATGCCCCCTCGACTATTTTAATTGGCACAAAAAATACCCTCCATCCATCTTTCGAGCTTCAATTACCCATGAAGTTTAACTTTTGGCTCAAAAATATCCTTAATGTAAACTTGTGGCTCATATTTTCCCTTATTTTTAACAACTCCTTGAAAGTAAAAATTATTGAATATTTATAGATTATGTTGCCTAATCATATTGATTTGAATTGAAACCCTTGTCAAATAAGTAATGAAAACTACATATGATTCATATTTTGACCTAAAAACCTTGAAAATAGTATTCAAAATATATCAATTTCATGATATCTTCATATAGACCTATTTCAAATCAACACCCAGTTTATTATAGCCCAATTTAAAATTGAAGATATACCTAAAATCGATACTCGCCCGGTTTGATTGCCAGTCTAAAAACATATTAATATACTTTATTAATATATTTTTTTCTATCAATCATCCACTTGTTTTGTTCATTTCCCTCTTATTTGTTTTAATAAAAGAATCTCTTATTCTTAATTAAGAAATCAAGGATTCAAATTTGAAATGAACTTACATGTTCATATTCTTTTTATATTATTTTTATATTGGGTGGGGATAGAAAATAAGTTATTTTCATTCTTTTGTTTTAAATTTTCGATTCACGCAAAATAAAAATTACAGTATACGTTTACATGGTTGCTTAATTAAATCATCTTCTATTGAACTAACTATTCATAAATGAATGTCATTGATATTTTTCTTCTTTTTTATCCTTTGTTTAATTTATCATTAGATCAAAAAAAAATTAAATGTTGGACAAGATCCAAGACGAAAACAATCAGGCCAAACATACGAGCTCATATATTAAGTAATTTCAAATAATTTAGATGGAGAAAGACCTAAAATTCCCTTAAACTATGAGATTTGGTAATAATTTTCCCTTCATCCACTTTATGAGTGTGGACAATTAGAAATAAGAGTATTATTGAGCCAAAAGGTTGACGTCGTGCGTATTTGGGGGCCGAAAGGTGGATGAAATGTAATTTTGTGCCATTTCAAATAGTTGAGGGGCATTTAATGCCCTTCTCCGTAAATATTATATAGTTTTAATTACATAAATATGTAATGACCTTTTGACTTCATACAATAAATTCTTAATTAAATATCTAATTGATAATAGTATTTAAATTATATAAAAGGGTGGTTAAGCAAGAAATCATTAAGTTAAAAAGTTTAATTACATACTCATCAAATATAATGGATTGTTATACTTATTACTTAAACAAAACAAATAAAAAAGCAACTTTTAGAAGTTTGTCGGTAAATCATACGTGTTGTACGTGATTGAACATATAATATTTTGGTATAAATATATGAATATATATATATTACTAATAAATATTATTCCTTAGAGAAATAAATCTTCAAGATAAACATATACGAAAGTAAATGATACTTCATGGTGCAATAAATAAATAAACAATAATATTGTAGTCAACTCTTTTCATCTACTATTATTGGGATTCTTTAAGAGAAACTTATAAAAACTATAACGGAAGAATTTATCGAGGACTATATTATAATAATGTAGCTAGGTCTTTTTGTCTACTCTTATTAAAATACCAGTTAATGTATTTGATAATTTAGAAAATTGTTCTACCTTTTCTGTTTCCAACTTAATTGCATTGTGGCAATATATTTGTATCAATTCATATCAGGTACTGTCAATTTGCAAAGAATGTAGCATTATTTTTGGGATTACAATTTAGAAGAAAGAAATTTTTTTTGAGAAAATTCTACCTTTGGTTGGTCTAGCATGATTATTATTATTTTCAATTGATTTTTGATGTGCATGGCTGATTTTGTCATTCCTTTTGACAAAACATCAATTTGTTAGATGACTTTTCAGTATTTCTCATCTTTTTGAATATTTTGAGGTAGTGTTGTTGCTTCATTTATAATTCTATTTACTTGATATGAGCATGAGTTTATCTTGTAGTGAAATTATGTTTTTGAAGTTATTATAATTTTTGCTGCCTCTCAATATGCATATTCTTTTATTATAATACTCGTATTTTCCCCCTTTTTTAGGTATGTAAAAGGATATATAAACTTTAGTGGTTATACTTTTATTCGACATGAATAGTCCACTAGGTAAAATTTATCTCAATTTAGTATGTTCAAGAAATAAAACCTAAATAATAGTAAGCTGCAAAATTCCAACATGCTTTCTCAATTCTTTTGTATATAACCTTTTTCTCTAAAATTTTAAGTTTCTTGTAATCTAGTCAAAGCACGTTTCTTGTAATCAAGTTCCTAGCATAGTTTTTTGGTGAATCTAAAATGAAAAAACAACAATAATTATTTACTTAAAGAATAAGCTCATAAATATATTGGCTATCTTTTTATGGACCAATATTAAATTTAACCAAACAAATATCTTTATATTACCATCAAAATAAATTTAGATAAATTTTATTATTTTACCATAGTATATGGAGCATTATTGCTATTATATGAAGTAGTAACTACATAAATCACCCACCAAAGAGAGGTCCTAGAGTTATAGCTTCCAAGAGTATGAATTATATACTTTTTTAACAAAATTCTTCCTTTGGTTGGTATAGCACGATTCCTTCTTTTTCTGAATTGATTTTTGACATGAATTAGTAATTTCGTTAGTCCTTTTGACACATCATGCATTTGTTAGGTGACTTTTTCGTATTTCTCATCTTTTTGTAATATATTGATGTAGTGGTGTTACTTCATTTGTAATTCTATTTACTTGATATGAGCATGAGTTTATCTTGTAGTGAAATTATGTTTTTGAAGTTATTATAATTTTTGCTGCCTCTCACAATGCATATTCTTTTATTACTATACTTTTATTTTATTTTTCATTTTTTCAGGTATGTAAAAGGATATAAATTTTTGTGCTTGTACTTTTATTCGGCATGAATAGTCCAGTAGATAAAATATATCTCAATTTAGCATGTTCAAGAAGTAAAACCTAAATAATACTAAGCTGCAAATTCCTGCATGCTTTCTCAATTCTTTTGTATATATCGTTTTTCTCTAAAGTTTTAAGCTTCTTGTAATCTAGTCAAAACACGTTTCTTTTAATCAAGTTCCTAGCATAGTTTTTTGTTGAATCAAAATTTTAAAGACAACAATAATTATTTACTTAAAGAATAAGCTCATAAATATACTGGTTATCTTCTTATAGACCAATATTATATTTAACTGAAGAAATATCTATATATTACCATGAAAATAAATTTAGATAAATTTTATTATTTTATCGTATAGTATATTGAACATTATTGCTATAATATGAACTTTCTAACTACATAAATCACCCACCGAAGAAAGTTCTTATAGTTAGAGCTTGCAAGGGTGATATATATATACACTGACTCATCATTTAGAGCGTACCTATAGCGACCCCAAGTCATTTATGACTTGTTGGCACTGACTCTTCGGTCACCTGGTCGTTCGTTTCGATTTTATGCTTGTTTCCCTTTTATGGAGATTTTGAAACTTGAATAGTTGACTTTAGTCAAAACATAAGGTAAAAATCTTCAGAATGGAATTTTGACGGTTCCATTAACTATAGAATGGTCATTTTAGGCTAATGGCATGGTCGGTTCGAATTTCGAGGTTTTCGGCGTGAGATTTTGCCATTAGGCATTTTAGATTCTAAGATTTTGCCTAAGTTTGAACTTGGTCAACATTCTTGGTAAACATGCTCACATTGAAATTCTGTCATCATGGTTAGCTCCGGAATGTCGATTTTACTCTAGAAGAACTTTAGTTTGGGTCCTAAGGCTTCTAGTAACCACGGAATGTCGAGTTTGGTCTAGAAGAACCTTTAGTTTGGGTCCTAAGGCTTCCAGTTTGGGTTTGAGCACTTAGACAAGATGTTGGAAAGCTTAAAGGCCTAGAGTTTACTTTCGTCAATATTCAGAGAATTAGTTGTCGTATGAGAATTCCGTCAGCGCCATTAGTTCCAAAATGTTGAATTTGGTTTAGTTTGACCTTTCGTTTGGGTATTGAGTTCTTCTTTTTGATATTTGGGTGTTTAGGCAAAAAGTTTAGTTTTAGGCCTAATGGGTTTCGCTGGAGTACTCTATCATAATAATATGTTTACGAAAATCCAACAATTCCATTGAGTCTGGAATGTCGAATCTAGTGGGGTAGTATATTTTGTTTATTTTTATCGAATCACAATTGAATCCCGACAGTCCATTCAGAGACTTTGAAAAAAAATAGAAAAAATCTGGTGCAGACTTTTAGCGACTAGAAAATGTCTTTTTTAGTGACCATTAGTCCTTTTAGGGACTAGCTCTGCCATTATTTATAGCCAAAAATCAGCATCTAACCCTCATTTACTAAACGTGATTTCTCTCTCATTTTATCTCTATTTTAAGTGATTCAAAGGCTGGGTTGTTCGAAATTGGTGTGGCTACGCATTGGAGTGCTCGGGGACTGTGGTGGGGAGGACCTCCGTTTGACATAATTTTCGAGTTTTAGTTGGTGTCCTCTCTTCTTCTTTAGCTTTAATGGTGATTTAAGTGCATGGGTTGATTCCGTCGATTTCGAGATCCCTGGTGTGTGTCCCACAATCCTATTTTATACCCGATTTTGGATCCGTCTTTGAAAAATATGATTGTTGTGTCAAAATGACACTATTGACGTTGTGATTCTATTTTTGATAGTTTTGTAGAGTTCTGAGGCCATGCAGAAGAGAAAAGCTCTAAGAACGTGATTTGGAGCGCGCGCGATCAGCATGTAGGTAGGTTACAACTTCCCTCTCCTTAGAATGAGCATGATTAAGTAATTGTATATTGATTTGTTTGAATTTGGGGTCAAATTGGTGGTTAATCAAGTTAATTTCCTAGAATCCATTATTTAAGCTACTTATCGAGTTTTCGGGCAGTTGAAGCATATCTATTGTATTTGTTGATCATCCTCACCATGTGGTGTGCCTTATTTGTGATGTTAAGTATTGTTGGAGCATGTTTGGCCTTAGTCTTGGCTTAGGCTAGTGATTGTCGTAGTCTTGCACCCTTTTGGTGCTGTTAGGCCTTTTAATCTCCCCGACGTCACTTCGGACATCTTAGCTCCCTGTAGAGTAATGTAGCAGACATGTGTCTTATAGTTTGGGCGTTAGCTAGCCAGTAACACTGCTCTTCGAACCATATATTCATAAATCCTTTATTTATGCCGGTTCCAATGTCTTTAATTCTTGGTGTGGAAGCTGTTTGTCGGTTCTAGTTGGATATTGTTTGGACTAGAGTGATTTATTGATAGCACTCGGATTGGGGGTTCTCCCCGTGATGATCGGTTGGCCACCTATCCTATTTCTACCTGATTTGCCACTATTGTTGGTTCTTGCCCCCAAATTAACTCCACCGGGCGTGGATCAAGAATTCTCCTTGATATTATAGCCTTGGTTGAAGTGATGGCTTTCTTCAGTGGTGGTTTAAGTCCACCGCCATTTGCAGTCATGGTTACGCTCATTACAACTTTGTTCAAGTCTATAGCTACTTACATCGGTTCAAGTCCTTGATCCTATTAATACATGGTTCAAGTCCACGATCATACTTAGCCTTAGTTGAAGTCCTCGGTTATTCCAAATCTCGGTTGCAGTCCTTGATCCTCAATCGTCAATTTTGTTCAAGTCCTTAACCCCTATCAGTTCTGGATAAGCTTCAGGCATATGGATTGGTTCGGTTTGAGTCTGTGGAAAGTTGTGGAAATCTTGGAAACTTTGTCAGGTTCTCTTATTCCATTCTATACTCTTCCTTGTACATGTCGGGCTTATGGGAGGCTGCTTGGGTTTTACTTTTAGCTTGTGGTTAGTGTAAACTTTGGGTTTATGGGACCCCGGTCAGATTTAGTTAGTTATTCTCCTTTTCTTTGTGTGTTAGTACACTTGTGTGCATAAGTGTTAAATTTCTCGTTCATGTTTATGGTAGTGTTTTAGACTCTCTCTTTTCATATTACTTTTGCTTTTCTTGCTCAGTCGGCCTACGAGGCCTACTGGGTACCTGCTTGTTTTGTACTCACACTACACTCTACATATGTTTTCGTGATGCAGGTTCGAGCACCAACGACCAACGTTGACATCGAGCTTGCAGCAGTCTAATCTGGAAACGGGGGTGAGCACTTGGCGTTTTATGTTATACCAGTGTCCATATATATATATCACTTTCCTTTTGCTTTATAAGACAATCTTGTTTCTATGGTCCACTTTTGGGACTTGTACTCATTTTGTTAGTAGCTTTGTAAATGTTACTTCCAGGTTTTGGGAGGGATCTGTTATTTTTATATATATTTTGGCTTGCTTCCTCTTCTTCATCAACAATTTATGTTATTTATGTTATTGTTTTAATTTACCCTCAATCCCATTACTTGTTCTGGGATACGGGTTGTCTTGACTATTGCTGGGTTACAGTAGGTGCCATCATGACTTGAGGAATCGGGTTGTGACATGCATGCAGAGTATCAAATACTCAATTTGATAGCCTATTATTCATTTTTTAGTCAATAGCAACATGTTTTCCGTGCACTTCCATATCATTGTCTATAAACACCCCTAAATATGTCATAATAAATTAATTATGTGAAAGATATTAGTTCCTCATATTCTCAAATGTGTGTTTCCTTATTATTCAGGACCTATTAAATCATAAAAGGATCTAATTAAGTTTTCAAAAACTTTCTAATCATATTTAAAAATTTAGAATGTTTTAAAATACATTTTTTTTTTTAAAAAAGAACAACTAAAGAATTATGAACCAACCAAGTCACATGTTTGTTAATCTTAAGGGCACCAGCTAGGAAAAAATATAGGAAATAAAAACAATTACAGGTCATTAGGAGAATCAAGAAAGGTTAGTTTTAATAATTGAGACTCTCCAAATTTTTGTGTATTAATCATTAACAAAGCATACAAAAATAGTAAACTGTAATGACCTGTTCCCATCGTAATAGAAAAGCTAACGGGGATAGAATTTGGGCCAGAAAAACTTTTTGTAGTAACTTTAAAATTTGTAGCCTAGTCCAGATTTGGACGAAATCAGAGTCAGGTAAGGTCTAGGGAAATCTGGTAATGAACGGGGAATCTATTTATAATTTTTATCACAAGAGGGGATAGCTAAAACGTTAGGGAGCCCGTACGAATTTATAGAATCGAATTCGGGTGAGTAGAACTCCTGAAATTGATCCTGGCGTGAAAGGGTAGTTTCTGAACGTCGTGATTTGAAAGTGTGTTGTGAAATGGGAGCTTGGAACTCAAATTCAGAGGTTCTGTCTCTGTGTAATGCTCCATGATGGGATTAATCTCACCAGTGCGGGGCTGCTGTGGCGGGATGGGGTCCACCGTGCCTGGCCAGTCGCGAATTAAGTCGGGGAAAAACAACAATTTAGTTATTTTTCTACAAACTTTGTTCATAAGAGCTAGGATACGACCCAGGACGAGTTCTTAATACTTTTCCATGACTTTTGGTGCTAAAGGGAAGGATTTTCCTCCCCTAATCCATTTTTCAATCTGTAGAACTTTGATTTATGGGTATTTATCATTGGGGGAGGGTTTTGGCCTGAAGTTGATGGTGGGAAAAAACCCTAGCTGCACATTAGGATCATGGATTTGGTCTTGGGTTATGGGCTTTGTTATATTATGGGTATGTTACATCTATTTTTCATTGATAATGAAAGACTGTATGTTCCTAAAAAATGATGGCTGAACTATATTATGTATATGTGTGTTTACTATGTTATGATTGATTAGTGTATATTGTGCTTATGGGAGTAGCCGCGTGATCCTACTAGTACAATGTGGTTGTCTATTGATACGGCACTGGCTCTTTCTTTGTTGAGTACAATGCATCTTCAGGCGACTACTGACAGACGTCATTTACGAGATCATTGATTGATGACCGAATTCAAGGGGGAGCTTGTTCATTTAGGCTGCCATGAGTTCTCATTTTGTTTAGTCCATTATCTTCGGACTTAGACTAGCTCTTTAGATATATGTTATGTTTTAGCTTTCGGGATTGTACCCCTTATTCTTAGACTTTTTGTTATTAGAGTTTTGGTACATTGACTTTTAGGTTCTAGGCGTTGTTGTCCGCAATTATTGGTAGTTGTTTTGTTAACTGTCGGAGTTTATGGGGACTCCAGTTTTCTTTAGACATTTAAACATGTTTCCGTATCTTTAAATGTTCTAGAGTTTCGTTAAGTTGCTTAGTTGGGTTGTAGTAATGGTTCTTCCACAAGAGGGTTAGAGTGGGTGTTAATCAGGATGGTATGGGTTGTGACAAAGTTGGTATCAGAGATTAGGTTCGTTAATCTCATTGTACTAAAACGAGTCTAGTAGAGTCTTGCGGAACGGTACGGAGAAGTCTATACATTTTTTTGAGAGACTATAGGACTTTAGGAAATCTCTCTCTTTTCGATTGTCTCCTTTCGTGCTATAACTTGATTCCAATTGGTATATGACGATTCGAATTGGTATCTAATTTCCTTCATTGTGCTGTCCACAAATGGTTAACACTAGATTCAATAGCGTCAGGCCCGTAGCTCCTGTCAATAAGCAAGCTGAGGAGTCTGTAGCCAGAGGGCATGGTCGAGGCAGGGTAACAGAAGAGCAAGGGGCAAGGGCAGAAAAAGAGTGGCACCCGCTAGGGGTGGAGCCCCAACTGAAAATATTACAAGGGAAGAGTACACTATTGCACCACAAGAAGAGGTAGAAGAGAATATAGAGATTGAGGAAGAAGGGGATGTTGGACAGGAAGAGGATGCACCAGCTAGGAATACCGACGTTTCTCCCTTAGACCCAGTGTTAGACCAGCAGATCATGTCTTTCCTGAAGGGGTTGGTCGGCCCTGGAGTCTTTCCCGCAATGCAAGCTGTTTAACCACCGTTCAACCTCCCCGTTACTGCTACTACTACTCCTAGGGTAGATGGAAATCCAAACACTGATGCCTTCTTCCATCCTTTGTTGATCTCGTGATTACTGGTAATGAGCATGAGATATTGACTAAGCTCCTGAAATTGAAGCCGCCTGTATTCCATGGTTCTGAGAGTGAGGATGCCTATGAATTCATTATCGTTTGTTATGAGAGGCTTCATAAGTTGGGTATTGTACATCAGCATGGGGTAGAGTTCGTGACCTTCCAACTTCAAAGTGAGGCTAAGCAATGGTGGAGGGCCTATGTGGAATGCAGATCGTAAGGTTTGCCCCCACTCACTTGAACACAGTATCATGCTTTGTTTCTTGAAAAGTATTGTCCCCGGACATTGAGTGATCGCAAGAAGGATGAGTTCATGGCTTTGGAGCAGGGTGGTATGTTTGTAGCTTCTTGTGAGGCTAAATTCCATGAATTATCTACATATGCTACACAATTGATGAGTATTGAGGAGTAGAGGATTCGTCTATTCGTCAAGGGACTGAACTCCGAGTTATAGATATTTTCTATTCACATGACCTCTGCAGGGAAAAGTTTTAATGAAGTGACAGATTTTGTGAAGAAAGTGGAAGGAGTTGGATGCGATGGGCAGGTCAAGGCTTTGGCTAAGAAGCCCAAGAGCAGTAGTAAATTTTAAGGTTCTTACTCCAGAGGTTCAGGTAGGCCAACACTTGCAGCCCGGCCAATTCAGTCAGCCTTGACCGCTGCAACAAGTAGTTATTGGGGATCTCCACATGAGAATTTTATTCAAGATAGCTAGGGAGTCGCACCTTCAGTGGGCACCAAAACATCTTTTGACTGTACTTGTTATAATTGTAGAGAACCTGGCATATGAGGAAAGACTGTCCCCGCGGGCAATGGTAATAATGGTAGAGGGCGTCCATAAGGTTGGCGAGGAAGAAATCAGCGAGGCCGTGGAGGTCGGGGAAATGGTAATACAGGTAGAGGAGAAGTGCAGCCAGACAAGTTTGTTGTCCATCTAGATGACAAGTCTCAGTGTTATGCCTCTCCAAGAAAAACCGAGGCTGAGGTGTCTGATGCAGTTATCAGAGGTACTATTCTTGTCTGTGACCGGATGGCTACTGTTTTGTTTGATCCGGGTTCTACTTATTCATATGTGTTAGTTTAGTTTTCCTTGGGATTTGATATGATTTGTGATATACTTGATTCCCTCATCCATGTTTCTATCCTAGTTTGAGAGTTAGTCAAAGTAAACCATGTATATCGTGCTCGTCCTATCTTTTTTATGGGTTTTCAGACTTGGGTTGATCTAGTTATTTTGGATATGACAGACTTTTATATAATCTTAGGCATGACTTGGTTGTCCCCCCATTATATTGTGTTAAATTGTATTACAAAATATGTGCCTCGAGAGATCCTCCATAGGGAAAAGGTAGAGTGGGAAGGGGTGTATAAGCCTAAGCTAGCTAAGGTCATATCCTCCATTCGGGCTTGGAAACTGGTGGGGAAGGGATGTTTGGCATATTTGGCTCATATTCGGGATGTTGAGGTTGAGTCTCCCTCTATTGAGTCTATTCCTGTAGTGTCTAAATTTAAGGAAGTGCTCCCTACCGAATTTCCTGGTATACCTCCAGATAGAGATATAGATTTCTGTATTGACTTGGAACCATGTACTCGCCCCATTTCCATCCTTCCTTATCGCATGGCTCTGGTAGAATTGAGAGATCTTAAGCCTCAAATCCAGGAACTTCTTGATAAAGGTTACATCCGACCTAGTGCTTCCTCGTGGGGTGTTTCTGTCTTGTTTGTTAAGAAAAAATATGGTTGTTTGAGGATGTGCATAGACTATCGCCAATTGAATAGGGTCACCATTCGAAATAAGTATCCATTGCCTCACATAGATCATCTTTTTAACCAGTTGCAGGGTGCGTCAATTTTTTCTAAGATTGATCTAAGGTCTAGTTACCATCAGTTAAATATTAGGACTGAAGATCTACCTAAAACAGCATTCAAGACCTGCTATGGACACTATAACTTTTTAGTGATGTCATTTGGATTGACCAATGCACCTGTAACCTTCATGAGTTTGATGATTGGTGTGTTTAAACCATTCTTGAATTCTTTTGTTATTATTTTTATTGATGACATTTTGTTTTATTAAAAAAGTGAGGAAGAGCATGCCAACCATCTTCGTATAGTTCTGGGTGTTCTTGGGAGACAAAAGTTATATGCAAAATTTTCCAAGTGTTAGTTCTTGTTGACTTCAGTTGCCTTTTTGGGGCATGTAGTTTCCAAGTGTGGGTTATAAGAATTGGGTCCGGCCTAGCTTTGTGACTGAAGTTAGGAGTTTTGTGGGGCTCGCTAGCTACTATTGTCAGTTTGTGAAAAACATTGCTTCTGTTGCCAATCATTTGACCAGGTTGACCAAAAATGAGGTGCCTTTCGAATGGACTAAAAAATGTGAGGATATCTTTCAAAGGCTATAAATTCTTCTGACCACAGCACCTATTCTGGCACTACCAGTGGAAGGTAAGGATTTCATTGTTTATTGTGATGCTTTACATTCGTGTTTGGGTGCTATGCTGATGCAAAATAAGAATGTCATAGCTTATGCATCTCGGCAGTTCAAGATGCATGGGAGGAATTACCCAACACATGATTTAGATTTTGCAGCAATAATGTTTGCTCTCAAGATCTGGCAGCATTACCTTTA
Organism: Solanum lignicaule; assembly: GCA_029582545.1. Taxonomy (NCBI): domain Eukaryota; kingdom Viridiplantae; phylum Streptophyta; class Magnoliopsida; order Solanales; family Solanaceae; genus Solanum; species Solanum lignicaule. Next base: position 79,873 of record JAJOOF010000274.1, read on the forward strand.
TGGTGCCAAGTGTGAGGTGTTTACTGATCATCGTAGTCTACAACATGTATTCACTCAAAATGTTATGAATTTGAGACAACGAAGGTTGATGGTGTTACTTAAAGATTATGACGTCACCATCCAATACCATCCAGGTAAGGCTAATGTAGTGGCAGATGCTTTGAGCCGAAAGGCAGTAAGTATGGGTAGTCTAGCTTGTTCGAGTGTGTCTAAGAGACCTTTGGCCAAGAAGATTCAAACCTTGGATTCTATGTTCATGCAGTTGGACATCTCAGAGAAAGGTGGGGTGTTAACTAGCATTCAGGTTAGAATCACGTTCATTGAGGAGATCAAGGCTAAACAATTTAAGGATGAGAATTTGAATGAACTTAGAAAGAAGATAGTGTCTGGTAAGGCACAAGATGTGGTTCTTGATGCGGAAGGTGTGCTTAGTTTTAAGGGGAGAATTTGTGTACCCCAAGTGGATGACTTGATTCAGAAAAGGTTGAAAGAATCCCATTGTTTGCGGTATTGCATTCATCCGGGTGTGACAAAGATTTAGGGAGATTTGAAGCTACTTTATTGGTGACCTGGCATGAAGAAAGACACAGCTGAGTTTATGGCCAAGTGCCAAAACTGTCAGTACGTAAAGTATAAGCATAAAAGACCTTCTGGTTGGCTTCAGAGAATGCCAATTATGGAATGGAAGTGGGAAAGGATAGCTATGGATTTCGTAGTTACGACTTTGGGTAAGTTTGATTCTATTTGGGTAGTGCTTTAGGTAACATGTCCTTCTCAACTTGTCCAAAGTGTTGTAAGAACCATCCGGGCAAGTGTCTTGCAAACAAGGAAGGGTGCTTTGGGTGTGGTTAGTCTAGCCATAGGTTAAAGGATTTCTCTTCTGCCAGGGGAAATGAGCCAACAACAATATGGCTTAGTCTACTGCTCTGGCAGCACCATCAGGTCGCCCAACTCAGCAGGGTACTTCGTTTGGTACATGTGGTGGTCAGTGCCAAAACAAGTTGTATGCTCTCCAGGTTCGGTAGGACCAGGATGATTCTCCTGATGTGGTCGCTGGTACGTTATAAGTCTTTCATTTAGATGATTATGCATTGTTAGATCCAGGGGCAACATTGTCTTTTGTAACCCCCTATACAACAGTAAACTTCAGTGTCAGTCCAGAAACTTTCAGACCCATTCTAGGTGTCTACCATAGTTGGTGACCCAATTATAGTTAGACGGGTATACATAAATTTTCCGTGTCACAGTCTCTTAGAAAGTCAGCTCAGCAGACCTTGTAGAGTTAGAAATGGTAAATTTTGATATAATTCTAGGCATGGATTGGTTACATTCCTATTATGCCTCAGCTGATTGCATAACTATGATCGTTCGGTTTTAGTTTCCAAATGAGCCAATCTTACAGTGGAAGGGTAGTAGCTCAGTGTCTATGGGTCTATTTATCTCTTACCTTAAGGCTAGAAAAATGATTTTCAAAGGGTATGTCTATCATCTTGTCCGGGTTAAGGATTAAAACTCCGAAACCCCAACTGTTGGGTCAGTCCTGGTAGTAAATGAGTTTCTAGAAGTGTTCCCAGAAGATCTTCCAGAGTTCCTCTCGAAATAGAAATCGACTACGGAATAGATCTCTTCCAAGATACCCAGACTAATTCGATTCCTCCTTATAGTATGGCTCCAGCCGAGCTTAAGTAGTTGAAAGAGCATTTGAAAGACCTTCTAGATAAGGGCTTCATCAGACCCAGTATCTCTCAAAGGAGCAGTGTTGTTCGTGAAAAAGAAAGATAGTTCCTTTAGAATGTGCATGACTATCGACAGTTGAACAAGGCCACAATCAAGAATAAATATCCCATCTCCAGGATTAATGACTTGTTCGACCATCTTTATGGTGCTAGTTGCTTTTTTAAGATAGACCTGAAATCCGACTATCATCAGTTTAGAGTTAGAGATAGTGACATTCCAATGATATTTTTCAGAACTTTGTATGGTCATTATGAATTTGTAGTTATGTCTTTTGGACTAAAAAATGCTCCTGTAGCTTTCATGGAATTAATTAACAAGACGTTCAAACTGTATTTGGACTTGTTCGTCATCGTCTTTATTGATGATATCCTCATTTATCTCGGAGTGAGGAAAAGCATGTGACTCATCTGAGAGTTGTTTTGCAAACTCTCAAAGATCACCAGCTATTCACTAAGTTCTGCAGAAGTGAATTCTTGCTACAGTCTGTTGCTTTCCTCAGTCATGTGGCATCCAGCGAAGGGATCCGACTGGATTCACAGAAAATTGAGGCAGTACAACACTGGCCCATACCCACCTCACCAACTAATATCAGGAGTTTCTTAGGTTTGGCCGGTTATTACAGGAGATTTGTTGAAGGATTTTCATCTGTAGCTGCCCCATTGACCAAGTTGACTTAGAAGAAGGTCAAATTACAGTGGTCAGATGAGGGTGAGAAAAGCTTCTCAGAAGTGCAGACTAGGTTGACTACTGCTATGATCTTCGCTGTAATAGATGGTTCAGATGGTTAGGTGATTTATTGTGATGCATCCAGGATCGGCCTAGGTTGTGTGTTGATGCAGCGACGTTAGGTCATAGCTTATGCTTTTAGACAACTTACGGTCCATGAGAAGAACTACCCGACTGATGACCTCGAGATTGCAGCCATCGTATTTTCCCTAAGGATTGGGAGACACTATTTGTATGGTAATGTTGATGTATTCACAGATCATAAGAGCCTCCAGTATGTGTTCAATTAGAAAGAGGTGAATTTTCGTCAGAGGAGATGGCTTCAATTCCACAAAGACTATGACATCAATGTGCTTTACCATCCTAGTAAGGCCAATGTAGTGGCTGTTGCTCTCAGCAGGCGATCTATGGATAGGGTAACACATGTTGAGGAAGAAAGGATAGAGTTAGCCAAAGATGTTCACTGACTTGCTCACTTAGGAGTTTACTTTACGGACACATCAGATGGTGGGGTAATAGTTCAGAATGGAATAAAATCTTCATTGGTAGGGGAGGGTAAGGAAAAATAGGATAGTGATCCCATATTACTTTAGTTGAAAGGTGCAGTTCATCAGCAGAAAGTTGAGGTTTTCTCCCAAGGGAGAGGTGGTGTACTTCGTGACTAGGATCGTTTATGTGTTCTTAATATGGGTGAGTTGAGGCAGCAAATCCTTATAGAAACTCATAACTCCAGGCTTTCCATTCATCCAGGTGCCACTAAGATGTATCGTGATCGACGGGAAGTCTTTTGGTGGAGCGACATAAATAGGGACATAGCAGACTTTATGCTAAGTGTCCAAATTGTCAACAAGTTAAGGTAGAACATCAGAAACCAGAAGGTATGATTCACGAGATTAACATTCCTACATGGAAGTGGGAAGTGATAAACATGGACTTCATTACGGGTTTACCTCGTACTCGGAGACATCATGACTCCATTCGGGTGATAGTGGACAGAGTTACTAAGTCCGCTCATTTCTTGTTTATCAAGACTATAGATTTAGTGGAGTACTACGCCAAACTCTACATCAATGAGATAGTCAGGTTGTATTGGTTCCCTTGTCTATCATCTCAGATAGAGGTCCTCAGTTTACCTCTCATTTTTGGAAATCATTTTAAAAAGGTCTTGGTACTTAGGTAAATCGCAGTACAACATTTCATCCAAAGACGGATGGTCAGGTCGAGCATACTATTATTACCTTAGAGAACATGTTGAGAGAATGCATGATCGATTTCAAGGGTAGTTGGGATAATCACCTACCTCTCATAGAGTTCACCTATAATAATAACTTTCGTTCCAGCATTTAGATGGCCCCTTATGACACAGTATATGTGCATAAATGTAGGTCCTCAATTGGTTTGTTTGAAGTAGGTGAAGCACCCTTGATTGGGCCAGATTTTGTTCATGAGGCTATGGAAAATGTTCAGCTCATCAGAGATCGACTAAAGACAGCTCAGTGTCGTCAGAAGTCTTATGTAGATGTGAGGAGAACGGACTTAGAGTTCGAAATCAATGATTGTGTTTTCCTGAAGGTTTCACCTATGACGGGGCTGATGAGATTTAGCAAGAAAAGGAAGCTTAGTCCCAGATATGTAGATCCTTACAGAATCCTAAAAAGGTTTGGTGTTTTACTCGAAAAAAAAAAGACTTGTTTTAGAAAAATTGACTTAACTTATGACTTGAAGAAAAATCAATTTTCCAAAGAGAGTCGCCACTTAATTTTTGAAAGAAATTAAGAAAACTTATAACTTTTTCAAAAGATTTAAACAGATTAAAAATCATTTGAAATAAAAGGGGTTCGGGGTTCAATTCATATTCCGAGAAGGTGTTAGGCCCTCGGAATGTCCTCTAACTTGTGGTTGACCAGCGACTTGACTAAAATATTTGACTAACTTGAATTTTTATTTTATTTTTAATTGAAATTTATGGCCCGTAGCGTTTTATTAAAATAAAATTATATCCAAACAACTACACTAGCCCAAGGTCCAATAAAACCAAAAATCTAGATTTCCCAATTTGTTCCTTTCTCTCTCTGTTCTTGAAGCAAAATTACTGTTCCTCCACGTTCCATGTCCGATCATTTTGTGTCTCAAAAATTCCCAGTCGATGTGTCTCTTTGGTCAATCACTTCTTGATGTGGTGAGGGCTCCTATCATCCTCAGCAATATCCGGTAAGTCTGCTTCCTTTCTCTCTCGTTGTCTTCTCCTTTCTTCCTCTCTTGATTTCTGAAGGTTGTGTATAGTTCGGGATTTATCCCCAAATGTAAACATGAGAGTTTTCTGAGCCTGGATTGTCCCTTGCTCAGTCCTGTTGTGCGTTCCTTTTCTTGCAAGCTAATCTCTTTTCCCTTTGTGCTTTTTCTCAGATGTAGAAGTGGTGTCTCGGTCCCTCTGATTCTAAAGCTCCAGCGGTAACAGCCAAACCATTTACTTGTTCATCTGTATGATGTAACTTTTTGATATCTATGGCAATACTCTCTAGCTTGTTGTACTGCATTTATGTTTTCTTGTTTACCTCTTCTGTTAGGAATGTGGCAGATTCTTGTATTCTGATGTAGGTATGCTCTGTAACTATCTGCAGTAGTCATGTGCATTATTTTACTATCCACAAATGCTTTTGGTATTCTCAGTGCTGAATATTGATTTTTCTGGTTCTGATTCTCAAAGTTGGTATTTGTGCTTTGTCTATATTGATTTGTCTCCTGATGTTAGTAGGTAGCTCATCAAAATTGTGTACTCCTTTTGTTGTTGTGATTCAACTACCAGATTAGATAATAGATCTGCAACATTATTTCCTTTTCTGAAAATATGGATGATGTTTGCATTTAATTGTTGTAATCTCTTCCTTATAATCTCTCCTCTTTCCACCAAATCCCAAGGTATCATCCAAACTCCTCTTATCATCTTCATCAGACACAATGAGTTTGTTTTGATTATTACTTCTCTCAGCCTATTCTCCCAACAATACTCCAATGCTTCATGTATTTCCATTACCTCTGCCTTTGTGTTAGTAGTAGTAGCCACTCCTGCTGCTTTTGCATAGATCCAATTTCCATGTGAATTCCTTAGACAAAATCCATTAGAACTGAGTCCCGGATTCCCTTTGGATGCCCCATCCGAATTGCATTTCAGCTTGTGTGTATCTGGTGGTTTCCATAGTACAATATGATAGTGTAATTTAGGAGTGTACCACTTTAGTTTCATGACAATATCAGGACACAAATTGTACTTTAGATGTATCCAAGGATATAAAGTTTTCAGAAGCTTTCTGAACATATCTTGAACTTGAACCACCATTCCACTCAATGTTGTATTTCCTCCATGTTTTATATTGTTTCTTCTCTTCCATATTGTCCACATGATTATTGTTGGCATTGCTCTCATTACTCTTTGTAGTTGTGGTGATGTGTTGAATTTCCACCACTCAATGATTAATTGCTGTAAATGCATCCCCTCCATGCGTAAACATGCAAAATTAGCAAATTTCCTCCATAGCTTGTTAGCCATGGAAGAAGTTAGAAAAATATGGGACATTGTTTCCTCCTTTTTTCATCACAACACCAACCTCTTGAAACTACTTGAATCTTCATCTTTTTAAAATTATCATCAGTAGGAATTCTCCTTTTCCAGATCCTCCATAAGAAGAAATTCACCTTAAAAGGAACCCCCCTGGTCCAAATAAAAGCATAGTAAGTTCTCCTCTCCTGTTTCTTCCTCATTGTTTGCCAAGCTAATTTAACAGTGAAATTCCCCTGCTTAGTGCTCATCCACCAAGGGCCATCAGTCTGATACTCATTACTAGGTGGTTTTATACTCTCCAAAATGTACTCCACCAATTCTGCTGAAAGTTTTGTTGCTAGTTTATGTGCATCCCATTCACCATTACTAGTAAACTCCCGTACTTCAACTTCTTCCTCACTATCCATATCACTCTCAATATAGAAAAGAGCTCACAATTTTATCTAGTTATCAAACCAAAAACTGGAAGTTCTAGCCTTTATTTGCCACCATATATTGTGCTCAACCTCCTCTCTTATCATTACCATCTTTCTCCACACATGTGAGGCACCCCTACCTGTAGTTATAATTGGGTGCAATTTCTTGCAATACTTGTTCCACATATAACAACTCCACAAAGAAGAACTTGAAGTTCCACCAAAGATTTACAAACAAAGCCTTTGATACATCATGTAAATACCTGAAACCCAGCCCTCCTTCTTCCTTGGGATAGCACATGCTTTCCCATGACACCCATTGCTTGTTCTTTGAACCAGTTGCATTTCCCCAGAAAAACTTTGCAAACAACTTATGTAATGTGTCTAGAACACTGACTGGTGGATTCATGGCTGATAATAAGTACATGGGCATTGATTATAAAATATGTGCTATCAAAATGTACCTTCCCCCATAAGATAAGAGTCTATTCTGCCATATGGCCATTCTCTTAACCACCTTTTTAATAAGGAGTTCAAAATTCCCTCTATTTTGCCTGCCATAGAAAATAGGACAGCCCAGATAGCTAAAAGGAAAATTACCTTGCCTGACTCATGGTATTCCTTTTATTTGATTACACATTGCTATGGGGACCTTCTCATGTAGGTAACAAATGCTCTTTTCTGTGTTGATCATTTGTCCAGACACCCTCTCATATCTTCTTAACACAAACATCATCAACCTCATTGATTTAGGGTGTCCTGAACAAAAAAGGATAGTGTCATCAGCATAAGATAGGTGGTTTATTTGTGGACACCATTTAGGCAAACCAAAACCCTTAAATTCAGCATTTTCATATAAACCATTTAGGGCTCTGGTCAAAACTTCAACTGCTATTATAAAGAGTGTTGGGGATAAGGGGTCACCCTGTTTCAAATCTCTTGAAGACTGGAAGAAACCAAATGGTTTCCCATTCATCAACTCTAAGTACAAATTATTGCTTATAAGCCGCATTATCATGTCACTGATTCTTTCAGAAAAGCCAAATCTTCTCAAAACTTGAATTAAGTATTTTCATGAGACTGTATCATATGCCTTTGCCATGTCCAATTTTACCACTACATTATGCAATTTATTCCTCTTGTTGATGTCCCTCATTATTTCCTGACCCAGAAGAACATTTTCAGTTATACTTCTTCCTTTACTAAAACCTAATTGGTTGTTTGAAATGAATCTCGGCAGCACCACTGAAACTCTTTCAAGTATTAGCCTAGATATAATCTTGTTCGCAAACGTACTCAGACTAATAGGTCATAAGTCCCCAAAATTATTCACCACTTCCTTCTTTGGTATCATTACTAGATTTGTTTGTGCTATGAATCTTGGCAACTAATATCCACTGAAAAAAGCCCTTACCATGTTCCATACATCATCACCAATGATTTTCCAACAACTCTGAAAAAATTACCCTGAAAATACATCATGTCCACTAGCACTATCCCTATTTAGTTTAAAAACCACATTCGTCACCTCATCTTTATTAGGAGCCCTCTCCATTTCACAATTCTGGTTGTCAGTTATGATCTTGGGAATACATTGAAGCATTGAAAAATCAGTTGCTTCTTGTGTTTCTGTGAATTGCTCCCTGAAGAGATTAACTGCTTCTTCCCCTATGTTTTGTGATGAAGTAATGATGTCCCCCTGTCTTCTTCTTATTTCTTTAATGTTCAACTTCTTCCTTCTTCCATTAGCAGAGGCATAAAAGAACTTTGTATTTTTGTCCCCATATTTAAACCACCTCATCCCATCCTTCTGCTTCTAGAATTCTTCCTCAATTTTCATAAACCTATTCAGATCAGCATTGGATTTTCTGAGTTCTGCCCTGTTTGCCTCTGTAGGTTCTATCTCCATTTGTATCTCTTTCTCTTTTATCAAATCTTCCAAAGTTGCAATCCTTTGAAAAATATTTCCAAAAGTATCCTTACTCCACTGCGCCAGTACTGCCTTCAGTCTTTTCATATTTGTATGAACAATAGTGAAAGGAGAACCAGTTACCTGCATCCTCCAACTCCCCTCTACCACATTTTGCAAGACTGCATGTTTGGTCCAAAAATTTAGGAACTTGAAATGCCTAATGATTTTCTCCTGATTTGAGTTACACACGATGTGTAAAGGAGCATGGTCTGATCCTTGCCTTATTAGATGACGTACCTCACTTTCTAGTAAAAGACTCATAAAACTATTATTTCCAGAAACTCTATCTAATCTTTTAAATATACATGCTTCCTCAAAAGCCCATTCCACCATGTAAAAACACTTCCTGTAAACATCAACTTATTCAAAGAACATGAATTAATGCATTGAATAAAATCCTGTGTTTCTAAATTTGATACCGTTAATCCACCCAGCTTCTCTTAATCATCCACAATAGTATTGAAATCTCCCTCCACTAAGAAAGGGAAACTTTGGCTTGTCATACACTACAGGTCCTCCCAAAGCTCCAATCTTTCAAGGGCACTACATCTAGCATACGCTGTCGTTACAACAAATCTGTCATGTGTTCCACTTATTTTGAAATTCATGGTAAGTTGTTGTTCAACATCTAATGAACCTTCCTCTTCCCATCTGTCATCCTAGAAAGTCCAATTTTTTGCTGAGCAGTTAGCCTTGGCATTTTGTAAACCCAACTTCCTTCTGTACTGCTATAATTCTGAAGGGCCCTGAAATGGTTTAAATAAAGCGATGTATGAGTAATGATGTCTCCCGTACAGTTCGTTTAATCTTTGAAAAGTATTCTGAGATTTCACTGATCTGATATTCAAAAATAACATCTTGTCTATCATTGATTAGAAATGGATGAAGAACCCTTTGTAGTCCTTATATTTATTTGTGATGTCTGGTTAATTCTTGTATCCCTTTTATTTTTTCCTTTTATTCTCTCATCTGTGTAGGTGATAAATCCCCGCTTCTACTGATGTTATCTATGTTCGCCTCTAAACTCTCCTCCTCCTCAGTACCCTATTTTTGTTGTATCTCGTCTTGTGAGAGATTATGTATTTTAATAGATAGATCACCCTCTATCCTGTGTTCAGACCCTCCATTCTCCATATTCCCCCTTCTTCACCTTGACTGATTTCCTTCTGTTGCATTACAAGAGTATTATTAGTGCTCCCCTTCTCCTCATTTATGTCACCTTCTTTAGTTATTTGTACCATCTCCTTTACCCTTTCTGATGCTTGCCTGTGATCTTTGCGTTGAACTGACACTCTTTCTTTTGCTTTCTGAATTTGCACTTGCTTCTCTTTCTGATTTGGTGTGGTCTCCTTACCCTGGCTACTATTCTCACCCACAGCTTCTTTATGTATATTCTCCTCTCCCATGATATCCCCAAAAAACCCACCACCAGATTGCAGATGAGTTTCTGCCTCTTCTCTGTTAACACTTCCCTTTCTTGTGTGTTTTGTGCCTCTATTTCTATCACCCCCTGAACTCCTCTACCTCCTTATCATTATCTTCCCACAGTTCCTCATATTTATTATTTGTTATGATATTTTTGTTCCTTGGCAGTATAGTTTTTAGGATTCCACACTTGTTCCCTTTTGTCTCCTCTATTGAATACTCTACCCCTGCGATAACCATTATTTTTCCTTTGTTCATTAAATTTACTTCCCCCTCATTTTTTTGATTTTTCCTTACTTATTTTTATCTCCCCTACTGTACCATGTCTATTCTCTATCCCTTTTACCCCTCAAAATAATTCCTTACCTTTAGTATAAGAAGAAACCGATTGCAGTTTTTGATCGTGATGTACGGAAGTTGAGGACCAAAGATATTATGTTCGTGAAAGTTAAATGGAAGCATCGTACGGTTAAGGAAGCAACTTACGAAACCGAGAAGAACATGCGAGACAAGTATCCCTAGTAGTTTGATGATTCAGGCACTACTCTAATCTTACATTATCCTATTTTTCCTAGTTTGTCACTCGGGGACGAGTGATGGGTAAATTGATATCTATTGTAACGACCTATTCCCGTCGTTATAGAAAAAATAACGGGGAAATAATTTGAGCCAAAAAAACATTTTGTAGTAACTTGGAAATTTGTTGCCTAGTCCAGATTCAGACGAAATCTGAGTTAGGTAAGGTGTAATGACCTGTTCTCGTCGTTATACAAAAGTCAGCTGAGAGAGAATTGGGGATAGAAAAACTTTTTGTAGTAATGTCGAAATTCCTAGCCTAGTCTAGATTTTGATGAAATCTAAGTCATGCGAGGTCTGAGGATATCTGGTAATGAATGGGGGATCTATTCATGAATTTTATCACATGAGTTGATAGCTAAGACGTTAAGGAAACCATACGACTTTATGAATCAAATTCGGGTGAGTTGAACTCTCGACACTGATCTTAGCATGAGCGGGTTGTTTTTGAACGTCCTAGTTTTAAGGTGTGATGTGAAATAGGAGCTTGGAACTCAATTTCTGACATTCTATCTACGCGCAAGCCGCCAGGGCGGGATTTATTCCGCTAGGGCGTGGATGCTGTGGCCGGATGGGTTCCGCCGTAGTGGCCCAGTCACGAATTAAGTCATGATTAAACCCCGAAAACATTATTATTCTGCAAATTTAGTTCTTGAGAGCTAAGAGATGACCCAGGACAAGTTCTTGATAGTTTTCACCTCTTCTATCGCAAAAGGTAAGTTTTTTACTCTCCTAATCCATTTTTCGATTCGTAGAACTTAGATTCTTTGTTGTTTATAATTAGGGGAGGGTTTTGACCAGAAACTAATGGTGGGAAAACCACTAAGTTGGGTATTGGGATCTTGGGTTTGGCCTAGGGTTGATGATTTTGATTGTAATTTGAGTAACTAGGCCTCGTTTATTTATCATTTCATTAATTTTTTTTAGACCACAAACAAGTGGAAAGAATCCGGAAAGGTAAGATTCAAGTTCCTTAGAGGGATTTAAGCTTGGTTTCGAGGTAGGCGATGGTTTGATTTCATGTTTGTGTGATGTGTGTTGGTAATTGCTCGTTGTAATGCCTGTATGTATGTATGTGTATGAAGCATTGTTGATCAAACATAATGAAATAAGTATGGACGAACAAATGTATGCCATGATTCAACACTAGATTGTATGTCTATGAGTATATACATTATGAGTGTGATTGTGGTTGTCTTGATTGGATCGTGTGTCTCGTTCTCACAAATATATTGGATCGGGTGTCACGTTTCGACACATATAATGGATCTGGTGTCACATTCTGGCTCACTAATTGGGATGGGGTGCCAAGTTCCAATACACTAACAGTTTTAATATGGGTTCAATGAGAGGACCATTGAATTTTCATAGTTACTTGTTGTTGAGAATGTAGATTTGTACATGTCTCTTAAAATGATAATTGTACATATATTCTACATGTCATGTTTAACTTTGTTGTGACTGCCTATATATGTTTCACTTACTGGAATAGCTGTGTGATCCTACCAGTACAGTGTGGTTGTGTATTGATACTACTCTTGCTCGTTCTTTGTTTCAGAAAAAGGAATCTTCAGGCAGGTATTGATAGACATTAGATCGGAGATCAGTGGTCGAGATCGGATTTCAAGAGTAAGCCAGTTCTTTCAGGTTTTCATGGAGTCCTTCCTATTTTCTAGTCCATTTCTTTAAGACTTAGACTATTTAGTTGTTTCTTATGTTAGTTGGGGTTGTACCCCCTTTTCTTACACTTGTTGAATTTAGATTTTTTGGTACAATAACTTTCAGGTTCTAGGGGTTGAATTTCCGCTTTAGTTGATTAGTTGTAATGTGAAACTCTCAAAGCTTGTTGGAACTCCGTATTTTTAATGTAATTTAAACCTGCTTCCGTATCTTTAATTTCATAGTTTTTTGTTAAGTTATTAAGCTGGGTTGTAACAATCGTTCTCCCACAGGAGGGTTAGCGTGGGTGCAAATCACGTCAGTCTAGGTCGTGACAGAATTGGTATCAGAGACCTAGCTTCGTTGGTCTTGTTGTACAAATATGAGTCTAGTAGAATCTTGCAGAACGGTATGGAGACGTATGTACCTTTCTTCGAGAGGCTACAAGACATTTAGAATCTTTTTGTCATTTTCTTCCTTTGTGCTATGACTTGATTCCAATTGGTATCTAGTGATCAAAATTCATATCTAGTCTTCTTCCTTCTTCTGTCCACAGATGGTTAACAATCGTTTAAATAACGTTAGGCCCATAGCTCCACTCAATGAGCCAGCTAAGGAATCCACCACAAGAGTCCACAGTCGAGGCAGGGGTAGAGGAAGAGGAAGGGCAGCACTCGCTCGGAATGGAGCCCCCATTGAAAACTCTCCTAAGGAAGAAGTCCCTCATGAGCCCCAAGAAGTGGTACAAGAGAACGTGGAACTATAAAATGAGGAGGTACAGGCTGAGACTACATGTATTCCTCCCTTAGACCCAGTGTTAGCTCAATGGATTATCTATTTTCTGAAGGGGTTTGTCGGTCGTGGAATCATTCCAGTAGTGCAGGCTACTCAACATCCGATCAACTGCCCTGTTATTGTTACTACTACTCCTAGGATAGATGGAACAATAGGCACTGATGCCTTTTTCCATCCTTTGTTAGGTGCGGTGATGACTGTTAATGAGCATGAGATGTTGACTAGGTTTTTAAAGTTGAAGCCGCCGGTATTCCATCGTTCTGAGAGTGAGGCCGACTATGAGTTTATTTTGGATTGGTATAAGAGGCTTCATAAGTTGGGTATTGTACATCATCATAGGGTAGAGTATGTGAATTTTCGGCTTCATGGTGAGGCTAAGTAGTGGTGGAGGGCCTATGTGGAGTGTAGATCGTCTGTTTTTCCCCAACTCACTTGGACACAATTTCATGCTTTGTTTCTTGAAAAATATGTGCCCCGGACTTTGAGATATCGTTAGAAGAATGAGTTCATGACTTTGGAACAGGGTGGTATAACTGTGGCTGCCTGTGAGGCCAAGTTCTATGCCTTGTCTAGATATGCTACACAATTGGTAACTACAGAGGAGGAGAGGATTCGTCTATTCGTTAAGGGATTGAACCCCGAACTTTAGGTACTGTCTCTTCATATGACTTCTGCAGGAAAAAGCATAAATCAAGTGACTAACTTTGTGAAGAAAGTAGTGGGAGTTAGGAATGATGGGCAGGCTAAGGCTTTGGATAAGAAGGCCAAGAGCATAGGTAACTTTCAAGGTTCTTACTCCAGAAGTTCAGGTAGCTCGATGCTTGCAGCCCGGGCGATTTAGTCCATCATGCCCGCTGCTATAGGTAATTATTCGGGAACTTCAAAATAAAGTTTTATTGAGGATAGCCAGGGAGCCTAGTCTTCGACTAGCGGCAGACCGTCTTTTGATCGTACATGCTATACTTATGGGGAACCTAGGTACATGAGGAGAGAATGTCCCCAATCGCGTATGTTGGATTCGGCGCAGCAGCAGACTAGATTAGTGGTACCCGCGGGCAATGGTAAAAATGGTAAATGACATCCACAAGGTGGGCGAGGAGGAAATTAGCGAGGCCGTAGATGCCGGGGAAATGATAATTCATGTAGAGGAGCAATGCGGCCAGGCATGGAGGTTGTTCGTTAAGATGAGAGGGCTCAGTGTTATGCTTTTCCATGCAAGACCGATCCTGAGGCGTCTGATGTAGTGATCACAAGTATTATTCTTGTTTGTGACCGGATGTATACTGTTTTTTTTATTCGGGTTCTACTTATTCATATGTGTCAGTACAGTTTGCCTTTGGATTTGATATGAATTGTGATATACTTTATGCCGCCATCCATGGTTCTACCCCAGTTGGAGAGTCAGTCATAGTCACCCATGTGTAACGTGCTTGCCCTATCTTGTTTATGGGTTTTTAGACTTGGGATGATATGGTTATTTTGGATATGAAGGATTTTGATATAATCTTAGACATGACTTAGTTGTCCCCCGATTATGATGTGTTAAACTGTAATACAAAATATGAGACTCTAGAGATCCCTGGCAGGAAAAAGTTAGAGTGGGAAGGCGTGTACAAGCCTAAGTCAACTTAGGTCATACCTCAATTCGAACTAGGAAACTGGTGGGGCAGGGATGTTTGACATATTTGGCTCATGTTCACGATGTTGAGGTTGAGTCTCCCTCTATTGAGTCTATTCTGTAGTGTCAGAATTTAAGGAAGTGTTTCCTTCCGATTTGCCTGGTATGCCTCAGGATTGAGACATAGATATATACATTGACTTGGAACCCGGTACTCACCACATTTCTATCCCTGAATATCGTATGGCCCCGGTAGAATTGAGAAAACTTAAGGCTCAAATCCTAGAGCATCTTGATAAAGGTTTCATCTGTCCTAGTGCTTCCCAGTGAGGTGCTGCTGTCTTGTTTATTAAGAAAAAAGATGGTAGTATGAGGATGGGCATAGACTATCGATAATTGAATAGGGTCACCATTCGAAACAAGTATCCATTGCCTCAGATAAATGATCTTTTTTACCAGTTGCAGGGTGCGTCAGTTATCTTGAAGATTGATCTAAGGTTTGGTTACCATCATTTAAAAATTAGGCCTGAGGATGTACACAAAACGGCATTTAGAACCTGTTATGGGCACTATGAGTTTCTTGTGATGTCGTTTGGATTGACCAATGTGCCTGCAACTTTCATTATTTTGATGAATGGTGTGTCGATCCATTCCTGGATTCGTTTGTTATTGTGTTCATTTATGAAATTTTGGTATATTTAAAAAGTAAGGAAGAGCATGCCGACCATCTTCGCATTGTTCTGGGTATTCTTGGGAGACAAAAGTTATATGCCAAATTTTCCAAGTGTGAGTTCTGGTTGACTTCAGTTGCCTTTTTGGGGCATGTAGTTCCAAGGGATGGGGTAATGGTAGATCCCCAAGGGATTAAAGAGGTTAAGAATTGGGTTTCGGCCTAGCTCTGTGAGTGAAAATAGGAGTTTTGTGGGGCTCGATAGCTACAATCGTCAATTTGTAAAAAACTTTGCTTCTATTGCGCATGCATTTGACATGGTTGACCAAAAAGGAGATGTCTTTTGAATGGACTGAAAAATGTGAAGAGAGCTTTCAAAAGCTTAACACATTTTTGACTACCACACCTATTCTAGCACTATCAGTGCAAGGTAAAGATTTCATTGTTTATTGTGATGGTTCACATTCGGGTTAGGGTGTTGTGTTAATGTAGGATAAAAATATTATAGCTTATGCATCGCGTCAGTTGAAGGTGCATGAGAGGAATTACCCAACACATTAGTTGGAGTTGGCAGTGGTAGTGTTTGTTCTTAAGATCTGGCGGCATTACCTTTACGGTGTCAAGTGTGAGATGTTTACCGATCATTATAGTCTACAACATGTATTCACCCAAAAGGTTCTGAATTTGAGAGAGCGAGATGGAGTTACATAAGGATTATGATGTCACTATCCAGTATCATCCGGGAAAGGCTAACGTAGTGGCAGACGCACTAAGCCAAAAAGCGGTGAGTATCGGTAGTCTAGCTTGCTTGAGTTTATTCAAACGACCTTTGGCTAAGGAAATTCAAACCTTGGAATCTAAGTTCATGCAATTGGGCATCTAAGAATAAGGTGGTGTGTTAGCTAGCATTGAGGTGAGGGCCACGTTCATTGAGGAGATCAAGGCCAAGCAATTTGAGGATGAGAATTTGAATGAACTTAGAACGAAGACATTTTCTGGCAAGGCACAAGGTACGACTTTAGATATGAGGGGTGTGGTCAACTTTAAAGGAAGGATTTGTATTCCTCGAGTAGATGACTTGATTGACAAATTGTTGATAGAATCTCATGGTTTGCGGTATTCCATTCATTCTGGGTGTGACCAATATGTACCGAGACTTGAAGCGATATTATTGGCGGCCTGGCAAGAAGAAAAACATAGTTGAGTTTGTAGCTAAGTGCCAAAACTATTAGTAAGTAAAGTATGAACATCAAAGGCCTGCAGGTTTGCTTCAGAAAATGTCCATTCCGAAATGGAACTGGGAAAGGATATCTAGGGACTTCGTAGTTGGTCATCCCAAGACTTTGGGGAAGTTTGATTCTATTTAGGTAGTGGTCGACAGATTGACTAAGTCAGCCCTTTTTATTCTAGTCAGAATAAACTATGATGCTCAAAAGTTGGCTAAGGTTTATGTGAAAGAGATAGTGAGACTGCACGGGGTACCCCTTTCTATCATCCCAGACCATGGTACGCAGTTCACATCCAAGTTTTGGAGAAAATTACATGATTAGTTGGGCAATCAACTACTCTTAGTACAACTTTCCATTCGCAGACGGATGTACATTCAGAAAGAACTATTCAAGTGTTAGAGGACTTGTTAAGGGCATGTGTCATTGACTTTGGAGGGCATTGGGATAAGTTCCTACCATTGTATGAGTTCTCCTATGATAACAGTTACCACTCCAGCATTGACATAGCAATGTTCGAGGCACTTTATGGAAGGGGATGTTGATCACCCATAGGATGGTTTGAGGCTGGAGATATGAAACCTTTGGGGATTGATTTGGTGAAGGATGCTCATGATAAAGTGAGAAGTATTCAAGCTAAACTTTTCGCAACCCAGAGTAGACAGAAAAAGTATGCCGACCATACGATAAGGGACATTGCATTTCAGGCTGGTGAGCAAGTTCTCCTAAAGGTGTCACCCATAAAGGGGGTAATGAGATTCGGTTAGAAGGGCAAGCTTAGTCCTCGTTACTTTAGTTTATTTGAGATTCTTGATTGTGTAGGGCCAGTGGCATATAGATTGGCCTTACCCCTAGCTTATATGGAGTTCATCCAGTGTCTATGTTGAAGAAGTATCATGGGGATGGAGATTACATCATAAAATGGTACTTAGTTTTGTTAGACAAGGACCATCAGTATGAAGAGGAACCGATTGCAATTCTTGATTGTGATTTCCGGAAGCTGAGGACCAAGGAGATTAAGTCTGTGAAAGTTCAATGGAAGCATCGTCCGGTTGAGGAGGCTACATAGGAAATCGAGAAAGACATGCGAGACAAGTATCCCCAGTTGTTTGACGATTCAGGTACTACTCTAACCTTACTTTAGCCCGTTTTTCCTAATTTGTCACTCGGGGAAGAGTGATGGGTAAATTAGTATCTATTGTAACGACATATTCCCATCATTATAGAAAAGCTAACGGGGAATGAATTGGGGCCAGAAAAACTTTTTGTACTAACCTGGAAATTCCTAGCCTATTCTAGATTTTGACAAAATCTGAGTCATGCGAGGTCTGGGGAAATCTGGTAATGAATGGGGGATCTATTTATGAATTTATCACATGAGTGGATAGCTAAGACGTTAAGAAACCATATGACTTTATAGAATCAAATTCTGGTGAGTAGAACTCCCGAAACTGATCTTAGCATGAGCGTGTAGTTTTTGAACATCCTAGTTTGAAGCTGTGTGGTGAAATAGGGGCTTGGAACATAATTTTTGATGTTCTATCTCAGCGCAAGCCACCAGGGCGGTATTTATTCCACAAGGGCGAGGCTTCCGTGGCGAGATGGGGTCCATCGTAGCGGCCTAGTCGCGAATTAAGTTAAGACTAAACTCAAAAAATGCTATTATTCTGTATCTTTCATTCTTGAGAGATAAGACACGACCCAGGGGAAGTTCTTGATAGTTTTCCATCTCTTCTAGCACGAAAGGTAAGGTTTTTACTCCCCTAATCAATTTTTTGGTCCGTAGAACTTAGATTCTTTGGTGATTATCATTGGAGAAGGGTTTTGACCTGAAACTAATGACAGGAAAAGCCCCAAGTTGGGTATTGAGATCTTGGTTTTGGCCTAAGGTTGATGATTTTGATTGTAATCAGGGTAATTAGGCCTCGTTTATTGATCCTTGCATTAATTTGTTGATTTTAGACCACGAACAAGCAGAAAGATTTTGGAAATGGAAGATTCAAGTGCCTTAGGGGGATTCAAGCTTGGCTTCGAGGTAGGTGATGATTTGATTTCATGTTTGTATGATGTGTGTTGGTAATTGCTAATTGTAATGCATGAATTTATGTGAATTAAGCATTGTTGATCAAACCAAATGAAATGAGTATGAACGAACAAATGTATGCTATGATTCAACACTTGATTGTATTATTACGAGTATGTGCATTGATGAGTCTACAATTTGGACTCATTTAAGGCTATATTTTAATAGAATTAGTGTCCTCAAATACATATTTTGTCTCAATAACTGATGTAAGCCTATGAGTTTCATGTATTTGGAGTTAGAGAGAAAGCATGGACAATATTGGGAAAAAAGGAGCAAAGAAAGCCTTAGGAAGGAATAAAAGAAGGCCTGTTGATTGATGATATCGTTCGGCGAATTGCCAATATCATTCATCGAAATGCCAAATCGACAACATACCGCCTAAAGTTATAGAACGCTGGAGCTAAAATGGGGGAAAATTTGGTTAGTAGCAACCATATTCAGCGTATCGCCGATCTATTCGGCGAAGGGCAACCAGGTCGCCAAATGTACGAAAGAAGATACAAGTAAGTGTTGATAGGCGAGATGAAAGGATAATGGGCTAATTGCAGAGTCATTCAGTGATACCGACCTAGATTGCCTAAAGTTACAGTAGCCAGACCAAGAAAAAGCAAAAAAGTAAAGGCGAGATGAGGAGCAATCAGCGAATAGTCGACCCGTCAGCGATACCCGACTTACTTCATCGAGTAGTCCTGAGCAGTGACATTTTAGACTTGTTTAAATTAGATTTTGCTAGAGAGAGAGATTCATTGAGAAAAGGGAAAAAGAATTAATGAGAGAGAAAACACTACCAAAGGGTTGGGAGAGCTAATTAGTTAGATTTTGAGAGAAATTTTGTAAGAGAGAAGATTATGAATTGAATTTCATCTATAATTTTCATCTTGTACCCAATTATGGGGGTGATAATTAATTTTGATCTTTTTATTTTTGAGATGAGTGGCTAAAACCCTTTACTTGGGGTTTTGATCATGAAGCCAATGGTTGAATCTACTTAATGGGTGTTTGCTAATTGCGAAGACTGGTACTATTTTGAAGTGGGTCTAAGTTGTTGGTGTGTTTCGAGATTGAAATGCGTTAATTTGTATGTCAATTTCAGTGTTGTGCAATTGCTCGAGAGAGAGGTATGTGGCCAAGGTGGCAATCATTGTGTCCTTAGTAGTGGGTTTTCTTAGTTTCAGCTCTAGAGAGTGAAACAATGAGCTTTTCCTTTGTATCCATCTCGAGAGAGTGGATTTGATGAGGGTAAAGAGCTAGGCTTATTCAATAAGTGTTGAAGTTCGAAAGAATTCAACATAGAAAAGGTAATTGTTTGAGAGAAAGTTACTTTAGATATGGTTCGACCTACCCACAACAAATTAGTCTATTATGAGCAGTAACGTTTACGCATTTTTTTGAGATTCAATAGTTGGCTGATCAATTCCCCGAGTTTTACTCTAATATTTGATTGTTGTGTTGAGCTATAAGTTTGAATTGGTAGTTAAAACCCAAAATTTGAGGTTTGAATATTAATGGTGCAAGAAATCTTTGATTGAAGAGACTGTCATTGTGATTTTATTGAAGTAATTCAAATGAAGCACTACTCCCTGTGGGATCTACCCCAACTCACGTAGTTGGGTTATTATACTAAAGAACGATCGTTGGGATTTAGTATTGAATGAATTGCAAGTTGATACGTTAATCAAAATGGCACCGTTGCCGGGTAGTAGCATTACTTAGAATTCTTTGATTGAAGATTTGACACTTTAAAAATTTGTTGGCTGTAGTTGAAGTAGTTTCGGCTGCCTTGTGTAGGTAGTGATTGGAATACGTGAAAGTGAACATGAGTGAAAAGGAGATGAATGACAGCCAAGCAAGGCATCGAGAAGGTATAGACAACATCAATAGTGTCTACAACCTAGCTCAATTGGGTGGATGGGTGTAATCTGCATCCCATGAACTGAAGAGAGTGATGTTTGAAGTCACTAGCACAATTCTTCATCTTCTCCAAATGAGGGGAATATATGGAGGGCTAGATCACGAAGACCCGTATGAGCATGTGAGAAATTTTATTGAGGTTTGCAGGCCTTTTTCATTCAAAAATGTGTCTCAAAAGTCAATTCGGTTGCGGTTATTTCCACTGTCCTTAACAGGAGAAGCTAATAAATGGTTAGCCGAATTACCAAACAATTCCATCACATCATGGGAAGAGCTGGTTGTTACCTTTAACACAAGATTCTTTCCTCCATCGAGGATGATGAAACTTAGAGACGAAATTCAAAGTTTAAAGCGACGGGAGGGTGAACGCATCCATGAAACATGGATAAGATTCAAGAAACTCCTACTTAAATACCCAACTCATGGGGTACCAAATGATTTGTTACTTCAATATTTCTATCGGAGTCTAAATTAGGTTAATAAAGAAATAGATGATCAATTGGTATGAGGAGGAACAATGTTACAATCATTTAAGGTAGCTTCGTTTCTTCTGGATGAAATGACTAGGATAAACCAAGCATGGAACACCCAAGAGGATCAGGTCTCTCCATTTCATTTTCGATTAATGCAAGAACGACTTGATAAATAGAGAGAGAGAGATGAGAACATCAAGATGATGTTAACTAAAATTGAAGTTCTACAAAAGCACATGAAGGGGACATGTGGAGTATTTCGAGTTGAGGAGGGTTCTTCTTACGGTTACCCAAGGACGGGGGAGAATCAAGTTTGGAACTTCGAAAGATATGAGGAGGGTTTCCATCCACGCCATCAACAGCAAGGTGGAAATCAAGGTTGGAATTATCAAATGGGAGAAGAACCAAGAAGATATCATCAAGATTGGGCTGAGAAAGATGATTACTAGAAAAATTAATATGATCATGAGGAGAACCATAATCAGTGAAGTGAAAGCCCAAAATCAAATGGGAGTGTAGGCATCCCCCGGGTCAATGATTTATTATCACACATCCTTAATAAAGTTGAGGGGTCAAATGATTTGATGAAAGATGACTTTTCATCATTGAATAGTAAAGTAAATTCTCATGCCGAAGCTATCAAAATAATTGAAGGACAATTAAGTCTATTATTAGCTCAGTTGACATCAAAGATACTGATGGAGGATGGCGAGAGTGGGCTAGTTGTAGTTACAAGTAGCGGAAAGGTGGCAATAGGCAATGTGATGGGAAATGAAGATACTCAAAAGAATGAAGAAAGTAAAGGCATGGTGGAACAAGAATCACTTATTCAACAAACCCTTGCTGAAGAACCACAAAATGATGTGGAACAACTTGTTCAAATTCCAAAAGTTGTGCAACCTTTACCCAAAATACCTCCACCATTTCCCCAACACTTAAAAAACAAGAATGAAGATGAGAAATTCAAGAAGTTCTTGTCGGTATTTCAAAAGCAATGAATAAACCTTCCGCTGGTGGAAGCATTATTGGCAATGCCGGGATATGTCAAGTTCATGAAAGCCCTAGTCACAAAGAAAAGGAACTTGCACTGTGAAACAATTGAAGTGTCCCATAGTTGCAGCGCAATTATGACTAAAGAGCTGATCACAAAGAAAAAAGACCCCGGGGAATTCACCATCTGTTGCACCATTGGCATGCTCCAATTCACGAAAGCTTTGTACAACTTGGGGGAAAGCATCAATTTAATGCCCTATGCAATATACAAGCAACATGGTTTGGGGTAACCGAAAGCAACCACCGTGAGACTCCTGATGGCGGATCGGTCAATCAAAGATCCGGTGGGGATACTCTATGACATTTTTGTAAAGGTAGATCGGTTCATTTTTTTGGCTGATTTTGTGATTTTAGATTGTGAGATCGACGCCGAAATCCCCATTATTTTAGGAAGGTCATTCTTGGCAACTAGGAGAGCATTTGTGGATGTTGAAAGAGGAAAATTGAAGTTTTGGGTGAACGATGATAAGGTAACATTCAATATTTGTAAATCTATGAAACACCCAAGTGATATTCATGTGGTGTCTACTGAGGATGTTATTGATGAGGCGGTAGCTAGTGTGAGCCATTTAATATGCATGCATGAACCACTTGAATTTGTACTTACTAATTATGATGAATCCGCAGTTCAGGGCTATGAGGAAGTAGTAGATGTCTTAACGGTATTAAGAGCATATTCAAATAATCTAATCAAGTTGGATATTAACCTAAAAAATGGAGAAAGTCTTCCTGCAAAGCCGTCAACTGAGGAACCACCTAATCTGGAATTGAAAGTCCTGCCCTCTCTTCTCCAATATGCTTTCTTGGGGACAGGTGAGTTTGCTCATTGAAGTATTGCGAAAGCATATAAAGGCTATAGGTTGGACCATCGATGATATATTGGGCATCCCCCCTAGTATCTATACTCATAAGATTCAGCTTGATACGGATTGTAAGCCCAATGTAGAGCATCAGCGGAGATTGAACCCACCAATGCAGAAGTAGTAAAAAAAAGATTATCAAGTGGTTGGACGCGGGTGTGATCTACCTTAATGTAGATAGAAAATGGGTAAGCCAGTGCAATGTGTACCAAAAAAAGGAGGTATCACTATAGTCCCAAATGCAAAGGGAGAGCTTGTACCGGCTAGACCGGTGACCGAGTGGAGAGTATGCATGGATTATGGGAAACTAAATTCATGGACTAAAAAGGATCACTTTCCAATGCCCTTTAAGGAACAAATACTTGACTCGCTATCAGAGAGGGGATGGTACTACTTCCTAGATGTGTACTCCGGTTACAACCAAATCTCTATTGCATTGGAAGACCAGGAAAAAACCACCTTCACCTTTCCTTATGGAACGTTTGCATTTAAAAGAATGTCATTTGGGCTATGTAATGCCCAGTGCTCTAGTTTGCTGAGCCCTGAAGGAAATGATCAAGTTAGCGGAAAATGGGAGCAGTCGCTGCATCATCGAGATGTTTTGCCAGGCAGTACTATATCGCCCAATGACCCAGAGCACGGCGATGCTGAAGGATGGTGCAAGACGGCGATTAACTACATCAAGGGGCGAATCGCCGAGTTGATCGGCGATCCAGACTAATGTCACCGAATGGTCCGCTGCAGCACAGATTTCTTTAAAACTATAAATACTCGTAGAGTGTTTTAACTTAGAAAGAGATTCTTAGTATCATCAGATTTGTAGTGTAAAACAATTATTATAATTTTAGTACTTTTTATTTTTGCTCTAAGTTTGAGAGGGTTTTGAAACTTGTAGAAGAAGAGGGTTTCATCTCCAAGGATTTGGACTTGGGTCTCTTGGATTCTTCATTCTTGGCTTGTAACAAGACTTAAATCTTCATACTCATTTCAATGCAAGATCATTTAAGTATAAATTTCTATCTCTTCATGTGTGACTAAAAACCCCAATTCTTGGTGAGTGATTTAGCGAATATGGGTTAAGATTGTTGTTGGGTCTTGTTTGTAGTTGCAAATTCAAAACCACCCATGTGTTTTTGGCTTGCTCGAGAGAGAGGTCGCGAAACCAAGGCCACTAGACTGATGACCTAAGGAGTGGGTCGACATGAGGTTCAGTTCGAGAGGGTGTGCCCTAGTCCCATATCATAACACCTAGCTCGAGAAAGTGAGTGGGGTAAGGCGTAGGCTGGTCTTCATGCGGCAAGTGGGTGTCCGAGAGGTGCCCATTTGAAATGGGGTAAGTTGCTCGAGAGAGAATTTATTCCCATATACAGCATAGCCGAGACACTATTACTCTACAATTTTTTTATCGAAAGCATGTACCCAATAATTTAGATTAACCCGTATTCCGTTCACATCCCAAAAATCCCCCTCATTCATAGATTTCTCTGTTATTTCTACTATTTTTACTTACTAGTGACAAAACCCCTATTGATATTTTACACTTTTGTGTCCCCATTTAATGTAAAATGGTTTTAATCGTTAATGTCTTTAGCTACGACTAGTTAGAACTAAATTTTATTTTCTATTAATTCTCGAAACCACTCCCTTGGGACTCGACTCCAACCCTTGGTTGAGTTATTATACTATTGCACGATCGGAGACACTTACATCAGAAGTTGTGTCATTGATTAGGCAAACATCAAAATGGCGCCGCTGTCGGAGAATGGTGTTATTTGAGAATTATTAGATTATTAGAATTTTTGTTCTTATTAGTTGTAGTTTACTAACCTTATTTTTTGTTTTGTTTTTCTCTAAAGTGTTGTATGCAGAAATGTTGAGCATGGCTGAGGGAAGTGGTGGTAGGTTAGATGGGACGAACCAAGAAGTTGAGGGTGACTTTAAGTTAGCTGCACTGGCAACTCAGCTGAACGACTTAGCCACCAAAATCTCAAAGGTGGAAAGCCAGTGCAAAATTCTAAGGAGTCACATACATCCTTATGAGCAAGAAAGGTCTAGGAGAAATGAAAATAAACGTATTGAGGATACGCTATTAATCATTATCAAAAAACATCATAAGCAAGATAGAATACTAAAGGTGATGAAGGAAAGTGTGGAGGTACTGAATCAGATGAGTGGCTCCCACTCAAGATCAATGAAGTTGCTTGAAAACCTCTTAGAGCACACATTGCCTCATCTCCACCCAACCAGTAAAGGCTGGTTGCCTAGTGGCACTAGGTCTAACCCAGAGACAAAGTTTGACTGATAGCTCACGTTAAGCCACGACGTTAAATAAGGCGCTTCTTGGGAGGCAACCCAAGGTTTTAAATGCTTTTGTATGTCTCAGAAATAACAGTGTGTTGAATAAACAGGTTAAAGTGTGAAAAATGTGTGGAAATTGCATTGGGCAAACTAATAGTTCCATTCAGCGTATCGACGACCAGGTTGGTGGTCCCGATGAAAATCGTCGTTTGGATCGTCACTTTGACTGAAGGTCCTCTAAAATTTGGCGAGGTAAATGACCATTCGGCATATCGCCTACTGGATCGGCGAGTGCAACTAATGTCGTCGAATGGTTGCGAACTAGATGTTTTATAATGGCCAAAGGTCCAAAGATTTGAGATCTTTCACTTTCCCTCACTTTTTATCTATTCAAAACCCACACCTGCACTATAGTTTTATATTTCTTGCACTTCTGGAGTATTTTGGTTCATTCATTTGTGCACGGATTTGGAATGCATCACCGCTTAGCTTCTCGGTAGTATTTCAATCGGTACAAAAGGTTAGCTTTTTAATACCCGTATTTATTTTTCCAACATTGTACTAATTTGCACACTCTTCGATGTTGTTAAAATCTATTGACCATCCATGATTCGATAGAACTTGTTAAGTGTCGATTGTTGTTCGATAATCTCGCTTAAACTGTGAAATTTGCTCTCTGATGTATCTAGTCGAGTTAATGTGTGATGGGTGGTATTCGTATGTTATGGGTCTTGGTTAAATATGTGCTATTTGTGCTTAAATTATGTTTTCGGGGATTGCGGGGCCGATTTTTTAAAAAAAATGGGTCAAAAGTAGGAATGATAGATGATTCGACGAGCTATGACGAGCTCGCCGAACCACTCTGCGGTTCGTGAATGTATTTGGTGTCACACCGAACGGATTATGTAGTATATCTGCAGAGGAAAGTCTATGTTTTGGTTGTCAAATATGTTCTAACATTTTCTCAAAGACTTTGCAGACATGGCCAGAACAAAAGTTGCAAGAAGGAACATGCCACCCAGATACATAAAAGTACAACAGTTCAGAAGAACTAACAAGAGCAAGAGCTCGGAAGCGAGTTCCAGTAGGAAGATTCACAGTGACCCTGCTGTCCCATCATGGGATCGAGGGTTCGTCAATGCGATACATGACTTCAAAGCAGCGCATGATTTGGATAACATGGTTGAGACAAACATCGCTATAGAAGCTGAAGCAGAAAGAAAAGAAAACAATAACCTGAAGCAGACTAACAACAATCCGGGCACTGATGCCCAGACAGATGGAGAGACTGAGTAGACATGACTTTTCTTTATCTCCCTCTCTGTATTCCTTTAGTTTACATTCTGGATATTCTGTGTTAATTGCATTTGAGGACAAATTGATTTTATTTGTGGTGGGGTGAGGCTCACCTTTTGTGTGCTATTTGTTTTCGTGGTTTGTATATATATTTGGGTTGTTTCGTTTAAAACTGTGTTTACACTGCTTTTTATGGATGTTTGAGCCTATGATTCACTTTTTTTTAAACTACAAAAATAATTTTGACCCTTCCGAAAAAATTTCATTTGTCAAAAATTTTCGCCACCTCTTGTGTTGAAAGTGGTTGTTCTTGTACAAATTCAAGTCTCAGTTTCAATCAATACTGATGACTTGAATGGTGCTCTCAATTGAACAAACATGAACGTGCGGCTGCGAAGAGATCAAATGAAGTTGCATTGACAAAATGTGACCTCTTTGCATCTCGTTGTGATTAGCCATTTATCGAATTGATTCTCTTGTAATGACCGTTGCACACTAGCGAAAGTGTGTGGTCTTGTTTGACTTAAGTGTCAATGCCTTGTGTGATCAGCTTACTTTGAACTTTGCATGAACAAATCTAGAATTTGCTCCATTAGTCCGATTAATTTAGTAAGGTGTGATCTTGAAATGATCTTAGGCAACTTTTGAAGAGTGTGAGCGAAATTTGACATATACCTCTTTTGTGGCCTACCCGTGAGCGTGTGAAACTCTCTTGAACACCCTTTGAGCCTTACCTTTCTTTGGAAGAACCTTGATGAACCCTAGACCTTACTTGATCCACTACCTATATTCCTCTGAATTTGTGGTTTAGTGAATAGCCAACTTAGGCCAAAAATCTAAGTTGGGGGTGTGGTGAAAAGAAAAAGGAGATGTCAAGAAGTGCATAAAAAGTCTCCCTTAAGCCATGGTGTTGTAGAACAATGGAAACCCTCCATATAAAAAAAAGTTGTGTAATAAAAGTGTAAAAGAAATTGGGTTTCCAAGCAGTCCATGGAGGTGAATAAAAAGATGACTTAGAAGCACTAGAAAAAAAATTGATAAAGGAAAAGAAGACGATCCTTGAGAATACCACATCTCATTAGGAAAAAGTCACTGAGCCTAAATGGCCATACATTTGCACTCAACCCCATTACAAACCTTAGAAAGACCTTTTTGATCTTGAGTGAGCCGAACCGAAGATCGATTGAAAAATAAGGGCAAGCCTATGGGTTAAAACATGCATTGTGTTCCCCTTTTTGAGTGTGAGCGTTGCATCTGATTCCTGATCTTGAATTGATTAACCTCTATGTGTGAATATGGAATCATTCTTTATGTGAGGGCATTTAGATACTTTTTGTTGAGCTTGAACCTGCACAAGTAGCAAGTATTGCGAGCATGAGAATCTTTGGTAATGGTGTGTCACAACTTGAATGTTTGAGTACACAATTGATCTTTGCATGAGTAATTTGAGTCTTGTTGTGTATGTTTATGATTTAGTCTTGTGTAGCACTATTTGACACATCCTATTTGAAGTGCTCAACTTGAGTTTTACTTGAGGACAAACAAAAGTTTAAGTTGGAGGTGTTGATGAGTCCACAAATAGGACTTATTTCGGGCTATATTTTAATAAAAATTGTGTCCTCCAATGCTTATTTTATCTCAATATCTAATGAAAATCCTTAAGTTTCAGGTATTTGAAGATTGAAGGGGAGCATGGACACTACTTCGCAAAAAGGAACGAAAAGACTGAAAATAATGAAGAAAATGAAGGCATGAGGATCGCTGAGTCTAATTGGCGAGTCGTCGAAGGGTGTCACTTCACCTTTTGTTCCAGTGTGCTAAGCCCTGAGGGAAAGGATCAAGTCGGCGGAAAAGTGGAACAGTCCGTGCATCGCCGAGACGTTCTGTGAGGCAGTACTATGTCGCCCAATGACCCAGAGCACGACGATGCTGAAGGATGGTGCAAGATGACGATGAACTACATCAAGGGGCGAATCGCCGAGTTGATCGGCGATTATGACTAATGTCGCCGAACGGTCCGCTGCAGCATAAATTTCTTTAAAACTATAAATACTCGTAGATAGTTTTAGCTTAGAAAGAGATTTTTAGTATCATTAGATTTGTAGTGTGAAACAATTAATATAATTTTAGTACTTTTTATTTTTGCTCTAAGTTTGAGAGGGATTCGAAACTTGAAGAAGCAGAGGGTTTCATCTCTAAGGATTTGGACTTGGGTGTCTTGGATTCTTTATTCTTGGCCTGTAACAAGACTTAAATCTTCATACCCATTTGAATGCAAGCTCAGTTAGGAATAAATTTATATCTCTTGATGTGTGGCTAAAAACCCCAATTCTTGGGGTGTGACTTAGCGAATATGGGTTAAGATTGTTATTGGGTCTTTCTTGCTGATAGGTTAGATGTATTTTAATGGTGATTTCAACTA
Organism: Solanum lignicaule; assembly: GCA_029582545.1. Lineage (NCBI taxonomy): Eukaryota > Viridiplantae > Streptophyta > Magnoliopsida > Solanales > Solanaceae > Solanum > Solanum lignicaule. The sequence continues at coordinate 108,651 of JAJOOF010000274.1, forward strand.
GTGGTTGTGGTTTAATTTAATGGGTTTATAGTTGCAAATACAAAACCAACCATGTGAGAGGTCGCGTACCCAAGATCGCTAGATTGATGGCCTAAGGATTGGGTCGACATGAGGTTCGGCCTGAGAGGATGAGCCCTAGTCCCATATCCTAACACTTAGCTCGAGAGAGTGAGTGGGGTAAGGTGTAGGCTGGTCTTCATGTGGCAAGTCGGTGTTCGAGAGAAACCCATTTGAAACGAAGAAAGTTGCTCGAGAGAGAATTTATTCCCACATATAGCTTAGCCTAGTCACTATTACTCTAGAAATTTTCTATCCAAAACATGTACCCAATAGTTTAGATTAACCCGTATTCCGTTCACATCCCAAGAATCGCCTCTAATTCATAGATTTCTTTGTTATTTCTACTATTTTTACTTACTAGTGACAAAACCTTCATTGATATTTTACACTTTTGTGTCGCCATTTAATTTACAATGTTTTTAATCATTAATGTCTTTAGCTACGACTAGTTAGAACTGAATTTTAATTTTCTACTAATTCTCAGAACCACTTTCTTGGGACTCGACCCCAACCCTTGGTTGCGTTATTATACTATTGCATGATCGTAGACACTTGCATCAGAATTTGTGTCATTGATTACACAAATAGCAGGAGGCAACCAAAGTGTTAGTGTTTTGAATAATGTGTATTGATTTTACAGGAGTAGGGATCATGAGCGTGACAAAAGTCTTCCTGGTGAGTCACTAAACTATTTTGGCGGGTATGAGCACTCATCGATTAGTTAACTCCATGGAAAACTGGGCAATTTAGTGAAGATTTCTTATGATCCTACTCTACTTGTTTACACACTAGATTGTTTTCATTTCTTGTCAATTTTTATTTACTATTAATAGTTAGGTTACTTGCAATAAATACCCGCTCTCTACCCACATTAGGGACTATGTTTACTATTTTTGGTGGGGTTGTGGAGACTTTGCATGTCTCAATGCTGCTCATGTCTCAATGTCCTCAGCATTGACAACACCCCTTATTTGTGTGGAATGTAAATGTTCTTGTGCAAATTTGAGTCTCGGTTTGGATTAATATCGATGACTCCAATAGTGCTCGTAATCGAACAAACATGAATGTACGAGTACAATGAGACCAAGTGAAGTTACATAGTCAATTTGTGAACTCGTTGCATCTCGTTGTGATTAGCCAAGTATCAAATTGATTCTCTTGTTATGAATGTTGCATACTAGCGAAAGTGTGCAATGTTGTTTAACTTTGGTGTCGATTCCTTGTGTGATGAGCTTACGGTGAACCATGCATGATAACACCTAGAATTTGCCCCGTTGGTCCAGTCGATTAAGTAAGGCTATCTCTTGATATGATCTTAGGCAAGTTCAAAGAGTGTGAGCCAATTTCACATATGCCTCTTTTGTGGCCTACCTTGTGAGTGTGTGAACCTTTTTTGAACACCCCTTGAGGCTTACCTTTCTTTGGAAGAAACTTGATGAAAACATGACCTTTCTTAAATCCACTACCCATAATCTTCGTGATTTTGTGGTTGATTGAATAGTCAACTTAGGCCAAAAGCCTAAGTTGGGAGTGTGGTGAAAAGAAAAGAAAAGTGAAGAAGTGCAAGAAAAGTCCCCCTTAACCTATGGCGTTGAGGAAAATGGAACCCCTTCATAAAAAATAAAAATAATAATAAAAAAAAGTATGAAAATGCAAAAAGGAATGGGGTTCCGAACAAGCCACGGAAAGTGAATAATGAGATGGCTTATGAGCACTAACAAAAATGATGAAAGAAAGGGAAATGAAGTGTTGTCAGCATCACATTTTACAAGGATGAAAGTCACTGAGCTTGAATGACCATACCATTGCACTCAGCCCCATTATAAGCCTTGAAAATACCTTTTTGATGTTGAGTTAGTAGAAACAATTGTTGATTGGAAAATACGGGCAAACCTATGGGTTAAAGCATGTATTGTGTTCTTCTTTGTGAGAGTGAGCGTTGCATTTGATTCCGAAACTTTAAATGATTAAACCATTGTGTGTTAATATGGAATCATTCTTTGTGTGAGGGCATTTGAATACCATTGTTGAGGTTGAACTTGCACTTGAAGCAAGTATAGAGAGCTTGAGAATCTTTGATACTGGTGCGTCACAACTTGAGCCTTTGAGTATACAATTGATCCTTGCATGATTAAGTTGAGTCTTGTTGTTTACATTCATGGTTGAATCTTGTGTGGCACAATTTGAGACATCCCTTTTGAACTACTAAACTTGAATTTTACTTGAGGATAAGCAAAAAGTTTAAGTTGAGGTTGTTGATAAGTCTACAATTTGGACTCATTTAAGGCTATATTTTAATAGAATTAGTGTCATCAAATGCATATTTTGTCTCAATAACTGATGTAAACCCTTGAGTTTTAGGTATTTGGAGTTAGAGACAAAGCATGGACACTATTGGGAAAAAAGGAGCAAAGAAAGCCTTATGAATGAATAAAAGAAGGCATGATGATTGATGATGTCGTTCGGCGAATCGCCAATATCATTCAGCAAAATGCCAAATCACCAAGATACCGCATAAAGTTACAGAACATTGGAGCTAAAATGGGGGCAAATTCGGCAAGCAGCAACCATATTCGACGAAGGGCAACCAGGTCACCAAATGTACGAAAGAAGATACAAGCAAGTGCTGATAGGCGAGATGAAAGAATAATGGGCGAATCGCGGATTCATTCAGTGATACCGACCTAGATCACCTAAAGTTACAGTAGCCAAACAGGAAAAAGTAAAAAATGAAGGCCAGTTGAAGAGCAATCGGTGAATCGCTGGCCCGTCAGCGATACCCGACTTACTTCATTGCGTAGTCCTGAGAAGTGAAATTTTAGACTTGTTTAAATTAGTTTTGGCTAGAGGGAGAGATTCATTGAGAAAAGGAGAAAAATATTATTGAGAGAGAAAAAACTACCAAAGGGTTGGGAGAGGTATTTTAGCAAAATTTTGAGAGAAATTTTGTAAAGGAGAAGATTATCAATTGAATTTCATCTATAATTTTCATCTTGTACCCAATTATGGGGGTGATAGTTAATTTTGATCTTTTTATTTTTGAGATGAGTGGCTAAAACCCTTTACTTGGGGTTTTGATGATGAAGCCAATCGTTGAATCTACTTAATGGGTGTTTATTAATTGCGAAGAATGGTACTAATTTGAAGTGGGTCTAAGTTGTTGATGTGTTTCGAGATTGAATTATGTTGCTTCGTAAGTCAATTTCAGTGTTGTGCACTTGCTCGAGAGAGAGGTGTGAGGCCAAGGTGGCAATCTTACCGTCCTGTGTAGTGGGTTTTCTTAGTTTCAGCTCGAGATAGTGAAACAATGAGCTTTTCATTTGTATCCAGCTCGAGATAGTGGATTTGATGAGGGTAAAGAGCTGGGCTTCATTAAATCAGTATTGAATTTCGAAAGAATTCAACATAGAAAAGGTAATTGTTCGAGAGAAAGTTACTTTATATATGGTTCGACCTACCCACAACAAATTAGTCTATTATGAGCAGTAACGTTTACCTATTTTGTTGAGATTCAATAGTTGGCTGATCAATTCCTTGAGTTTTACTCTAATATTTGATTACCTGTGTTGAGCTATAAGTTTGAATTGGTAGTTAAAACCTGAAATTTGAGATTTGAATATTAATGGTGCAAGAAATGTTTGATTGAAGAGATTATCATTGTACTTTTATTACAGTAATTCGAATGAAGCACTATTCTCTGTGAGATCGACCCCAACTCACGTAGTTTGGTTATTATACTGAAAAACGATCGTGGCATTTAGTATTGGATGAAATGCCACTTGATATGTTAATCATACATTATGAGTGTGAATGTGACTGTGGTTGTGTTGATTGGATCGGGTGTCACGTTTCGACATATTTATTGGATCAGGTGTGACATTCCGGCACATATATTGGATCGGGTGTGACGTTCCGGCACACTAATTGGGATCGTGTGCCACGTTCCGCTACACTAACAGTTTGGGTATGGGTTCTATAAGGGGACCATTGAATTTTCATATTTATTTGTTATTGAGAATGTGGATTTGTACATGGCTCTTGAAATGATAACTGTATATATATTTTGTACATGTCATGTTATACTTTGTTGTTATTGCCTATATATGTTTCACTTTATGGAATAGCCGCGTGATCTTACTAGTACACTGTGGTTGTGTACTTATACTACTCTTGCTTGTTCTTTGTAGAGTATAGGGCATTTTCAAGCGGCTATTGATAGACCTCAGCTAGGAGATCAATGATCGAGACCGGATTTCAAGGGTGAGCCCGTTCTTTCAGGCTGGCATGGAGTCCTTCTTATTGTCTAGTCCATTTCTTTCGGACTTAGACTATTTAGTTGTTTCTTATGTTAGTTGGGTTTGTACCTCCTTATCTTAGACTTGTTGAATTTAGATGTTTCGGTACAATGACTTTCAGGTTCTAGGGGTTGAATTTCTGAATTTGTTCATTAGTTGTGTTGTCGAACTCCCGGAGTTTATGGGCACTACGTCTTTTTATTGTCATTTAAACCTGCTTTCATTTCTTTAAATGCCTAGTTTTCATTAAGTTGTTTAGTTGGGTTGTCGCAATAGTTCTCCCACCGGAGGGTTTGTGTGGGTGCCAATCACGACGATCTTGGTCCTTACATAAGGTCTAGGGAAATCTTGTAATGAATGGAGAATCTATTTATGAATTTGATCACATGAGTGGATATCTTAGACGTTAAGGAACCCATACGACTTTATGCAATCAAATTCAGGTAGTAGAACACCTGAAACTAATCTTGGCGTGTAGGGGTAGTTTCTGAACGTCCTGGTTTGAAAGTGTGTTGTGAAATGGAAATCAAATTCCGAGGTTCTGTCTCTGTGTAAGCCACCAGGGCAGGGCCGCTGTGGCGGGATGAGGTTTGCCGTAGCGGGCCAGTCGTGAATTAATTCAGGGAAAAACCCCAATTTCGTTATTTTTCTGCAAACATCATTCTTAAGAGCTAGGAGACAACCTAGGACGAGTTCTTGACAGTTTTCCATCACTTTTGGTGCTAAAGGTAAGGATTTTACTCCCCTAATCTATTTTTCGATTTGTAGAACTTAGATTTATGGGTAATTATCATTGGGGGAGGGTTTTGGCCTAAAGTTGATGCTGGGAAAAAGACATAGCTGCACATTAGGATCATGGGTTTGGTCTTGGGTTATGGTGTTTGTTATAATTCTGATAAATTAGACCTTAATTATTGATCCATCCTTATATTAATTGTTTGTAGACCTAGAACAAGCGGAAAGAATCTGTAAAGGGAAGGATCAAGTTTCTTAGGAGGATTCAAGATTGATTTCGAAGAAGGTGATGGTCAGATTTCATGTTTGTGTGATATATGTCGGTGAATTTCTTCGTTGTATGCATGCATGTATGGGAACAAGAAATGTGAATCGAATCTAATGAAAATAAGTATATGTATATGAATAATTACATGCCATGAAGCCATTTCTTGATTGTATTACTATGAGCATTGTTCTATATGGGTGTAATTGCAATTGTGGTTGTGCTGACTGGATTGAGTGTCAAGTTTCGACAAATATAGTGGATAGGGTGTCACATTCCGACACATTAACAGTTTGTGTGTGGTTCCATGAAAGGACCATTGTGATTGTTATGTTACGTCTACTTGTCATTGATAATGGAAGACTGTATGTTGCTCTAAAATAATTACAGAATTGTATTATGTATATGTGTGTTTACTATGTTGTGATTGATTGTTTTATATTATGTATATGGGAGTAGCGAAGTGATCCTACCAGTACACTGTGGTTGTGTACTGATATTCTACTTGCTCTTTCTTTGTTGAGTATAGCGCATCTTCAGGCGGCTACATATAGACCTCATTTAGGAGATCATTGATCGAAGACCGAATTCAAGGGTGAGCCAATTCTTCCAGGCTACCATGAGTTCTCACTTTGTTTAGTCCATTATCTTCGGACATAGACTAGCTTTTTAAATATTTGTTATGTTTTAGCCTTCAGGGTGTACCCCTTATTCTTAGACTTTTCGTTATTAGAGTTTTGGTACATTGACTTTCAGGTTCTACGCTTTGTTTTCCACAATAGTTGATAGTTGTTTTCTTAACTTCCGGAGTTTATGGGGACTCCATTTTTCTTTATACATTTAAACCTGCTTCCGTATCTTTAAATGCTCTAGTTTTTCATTAAGTTTCTTAGTTGGATTGTATCAATGGTTCTCCCACAAGAGGGTTAGTGTGGGTGCCAATCATGGCGGTCTGAGTCTTGACAGAAACATTTAAACTTTTCTGAATAGAGAATGTGGAATTTTATGAAGCAATGTGTAAAAAATATGTTATCACACACACACACATATATATATATATAATACCTTTATTATATATCGGTGTATCTATTGACTTCGTTATTTATCTATCTATTTATATTTATACTACCTTAAAATCATGAACTCCGTAACTTGAATGTTACATTATTATAATACATCTACTTAAAACATTCAATTTAATATATCTTTTAACTTTTATATTATATTATATTACATTAATTTAAACATTTATCTTATAAAATATATTTAAAGCATATCTACACCTTTTCACATTTAAGTGTTGAGACTTTTCAAGGAGTTGTGACTTTTTCAAAAGGTTGTGACTTTTCCAAAAAGTTGTGACTTCTTCGATGAGTTATGATCTTTTCAAAGGATTGTGACTTTTCAGAAGGGTTGTTATTATTCCAAAGCGTTGTGAGATTTCCAGTTGTGACTTTTCTGAACAGTTGCAATTTTTTTTAAGAGTTGTGTAGTTTCTGATAAGGCACAATAAGCACATGTTTGTTCTACCTCTGTTGGCTATAAATAGAGGAGTTCCCTCAAATTTTTAAACTACAAATTTTCTAAGTTTTCTTCTTCCTCTTCTTAACACACCTAATTTAGTACATATTTTATATTTATCTATACAATAATATAAAATATATTAAAAGAAAACATCTTTTCACATTGAAGGATTGTGACTTTTCCAAAGAGTTTCAAGTTTTCAAAGAGTTGTGACTTTATCGAAGGCTTGTTACTTTTCTAAAAAGTTGTATCTTTTTCGAAAGATTGTGACTTTTCAGAAGGGTTGTCACTTTTCACATAAGGCACAATAAATAATTATTCATAATACGCTTTGTTCGCTATAATTAGTGGGATTCTCTCACATATTTTAACCACAAATCTTCTGTATTTTATATTCTTGTTCTTATTAACAGCATACACATTCTATATTTCATACTATATTTTTTTAAGTAACTTCATGGACCAATGGTCGAATTTATTGATTATTTCAAAGAAGATGGATAAATATTAATACCAAAAGTCTTAGCCCAAATCCTATAAAATATTTCATATTATGTTTATTTATATAATAAAATATATTAAAAGGCAACCCCTTTCCACATTGAAGGATTGTGACTTTTTAGATGGGTTGTGACTTTTCCATATCAGCTAAACTGTACAACATTTTGGAGATATGATTAGTACAACGACATTTCAACTCTCAATAAAATATATTAACATTTTCAAGTACCTTATCTAGTTGCGGCGGAATTTATTCTCTCTTTGTTGTCTCTTGCTCAATTATGATGTCATCAAGCATGCTTAAAAAGTTTCAAAACAAAAACCATAAAAGTAATTCAATATGAATTCATAAAAAATGAAATTTTACAGATCATTGAATAGAATTCTAACATAAGATGTCGAAAAATGTGATGACAAAAGAAAAAATTATAAAATATATTAAAAGCAAACACCATTTCACATTGAAGAATTGTGACTTTTCTGATGTGTTGTGACTTTTTCAAAGAGTTGTGACTTTTCCATATCGGTCAAATTGTAAAACATTTTCGAGATATTATTAATTCAACCAAATTTCAACTCTCAATAAAATATATTGACATGTACAAGTACCTTATCTAGTTGCGGAGGAAGTTATTCTTTCTATGTTGTCTCTTTCTCAATTTTGATGCCATTAAGTATACTGAAAAAGTTTTTGAAACAATTTTACATATAATTGAATTGAATTCTAATATAAGATGTCGAACAAATTGATGGTAGAAGAAAAAAATCCACAAAAAGAAGTAGGCACAAATCATAAAATTGTCATGGTTGTAATCAGTTGTTTAAGAATTGAGCAGTTGAAATACTGTTTCTTTTGACATGATAAATAGAGGAAAAAACTACAATATATTAGATTGTGTCAATATTTTTTCTATGAAGATCCAAAGTAGACTTCTAAGGAATTGACGAAGTTCCATAGAAATTAGGGATGAAATTTTTCAAGAAGAAGAAGATACAAATACCAGTATGATTTGCTTTGTTTTTATAGGTAACTCTGAAGAGACACAACCGAAGAGATATAACTGTCTGAAGGGACACAAGAGTTGAAGAAGCGAGTTTAAAGGTTAAAATAAAATAGGAGTGAAAAGCTAAAATTACAAAGTAAAATATAAAAGTAAAATCCTCAATTCTAAGGGTGCCACGTAGGCGGGCCTAGGACTCTCTTTTATATAGATATATATAATTTGGACCCAAAATTCTCGTACTAACATTGTAAACCAAATTAATCAAAAAAGGAAAGCATTCAAACTTGATTAAGTAATGAGAAAGAACAAAAGTACGTAACATCATATCAATTAAAACTTCATACAAACAATCGTCAACAAACAATTTTTACCTCCTAAAACTCCACAACTTCTTTACTCCCTCTTTTTGATTAGTCACAAATTAAATTACTCAAAACTTATATAAGACACCCAAAATACTTAAAGTTAAATACTATTCAACAAAAATATTAAAACTTAAGCTAAGCATTTTGGTCCATAAACATAAAATGTTTTCTAACTCAACATATCTAACATTGACTGGAAGGACAATAAATTTAAGCATATCAAGCTACTGTGTGTGAACTAAAAAACGTGCTAACAAATAATTAATTCAAATAAAATAAAATGCAATCAAAAGGGTAGGAAGAATGAACATATCATATAATAAAAAAGATTGAAATAATAACTGAGAAAAAAAATAAAAATATGGAATATTTATTCGAGTAAACAATGCTTCTAATGTCCGAACAAAACTGAGATCTGAAATTACTTAATTTGACACTTCAAACTGGAGATCTGATGAAGAATTTGATCATCAATGTCAAATATTTCAACTCAACTTGTGACGGTGCATGAATATTGATGTACCATAAATTTAAGGTACTTTTGATGCATTAAACTTAGTGTTTTGCACGAGTCTTGGACATTTTGTTATTAGATGTTATGGTGTTTTTTCTCTGATTCTAGTAGGAAATAGGTTTTGGAGCAGCTGGTGTTGAAGTGTTACTGTAACAAGGATTTATGGTGATGTACGACTTGACCTACGAGCCATCAATTGCACTACGAGCCGTAGGTGTAAGTCACATGATGAACTGCTGAAAATTGGAGCTTAGTATCAAATGGCGGATGCAGACTAACGAGTCTTAGTCACTATTAAGAGCCTTAAATAATGAGTCGTTGAAAAGTTCTGAAAGGATGAGCTCCAGTCCATGAATGACGGTTTAACAGACCGTATAGAAATCTACGAGCCATAGATCATGCCCGTAGAAAGAACTACTTAGATGATGGACCAACTGTTGAATGACAGAAGATACCTACGAGCCATAGGAACTTCTACGAGCTGTAGGAACTTCTACGAGCTGTAGGAACTTCTACGACCCGTAGGAACTACTACGAGCCATAGGTTACCAACAATAGATGACACTACCCAAGCAAAGTTTCCTACTCTATTTAGGGTTTTATTTCTATAAATATTAGTTGTATCTTTTGTTTTTGGGTGGTTAGACTTTTTGAGATACTTATTTTGGCTTTGAGAATTATTTCCAAACACTTTTGGCATTTATTTCGTGATGTTTGGTTTATGAAAGTTGCATTAGTTCTTCAATTAAATATTCCATATTTTATCTATTATAATTGTAAGTTCATGATTTCTTCAATTTACCCTGTTATGAATTGTGAACAGACAAACATGAGTAATTAAATACAGAACTAGGGTTGTGGCAACCATGAGTAATTAAAAACATAAAACTAATAACTAAGTAATTCTGGAATACTATTTATGCATGTATTATTAATATCTTTGTTATGAATGATTTCTAACGGTTCACAATGTTACAGCTTGCCTCATTCCTACTTGTCCGACCAAGGAAGTAATGAATGAGATAGCGGTTAAACAACAGAGATTTAGCATGATAATATGCTATCTAATAGCCTAACCCAAATAAGTGAGGGTCAATTTGGGGTCACGGGTAAGGGTTAGTCAAGCATACACTCATAGACTGACCAAGTTGCATAGTGAAATTCATTACTTGAACGACCAATCACTTAGGAGATACCTAACTTTCTGACTTTTCATGTTAAACACTAGGAAAGAGTTATTATTATTAGGATTACTGTGTTAAGAACTTGTGGGGAATACATGTGCCCTAGTTTCATCTTATATTGATAATACAAATTGTGAATCATGCTAGTTGTTGCTACAAATCAATCAATCATTATTTTGTATTACAACCCCCTTTAACAGAAATAAGTTGACTAAAAGTATAATTAACAATAAATTAGCCTAGGTCTACACCATATTCCTTGTGGGATCGACCTTATCCTCAGTTAGGTTTCTTATTTGACAACGACCACTTATACTTCTTTAGGGGGTGTATTTGGGTATATCAAATTTTACCGCCGCTGTCGGGGCATAAGGCTTTTAGATTATAATAATTTAGTTATTGCACTTTAGTCATTAATTTTTTATTCATGTTTTTTTTGTTTTTGTTTTCTACATGTCTTATTTTCAGCGTATGCCAAATACACAGAGTCAAGGCAATCCCCTGACCTCCTAAGATCCTGAATTAAGAAAAATTCTATAAAGAATGTCTAGAAGAGGTCGAAAACTAGGGACTCAATGATGATCCAATCGGAGCGGGTCATCGAAATGTTGTCGGAGCTCAACTTCTAGGAGTACTGGGTGTGACAAGAAACCTTCAAGATAACCCTCTATTTGACAATGCTGAAAGAGTATGAAATTAACAAGCACCCAATGTGCGTGATAATTACAAGGTTAATCATGATGTTGTGGGATCGATGGGTGCCATAGTTGTTCCCCCACTACCACCTGGTCATACATTTGTAATGACTAGCATCGTGATGCAAATACTTACATCTAAAGGGTTGTTTGTTGGGTTACAATCTAAGGACCCATATTATCATCTAAGCAAGGTCAAAAGAGTTTGTATGAGTAATGTTGGACGACCAGATTTATACATGGATGCAATCAGTTTAAGGGTATTTCCACTATCATTAATAGATGATGCTACAATATGGCTACCTGAGCTACTGTATAACTCAATCACCACTTGAGAAGAGCTACACATAATATTCTTATATAAATATTTCTCGTTGTCAAAGAAGTTTAAGATCAAAGATAAAAATCACAACTTCGTGGCTTTACATGGAGAATCGGTTAGTAATTCTTGGGATAGATTTACAGGGTTCATGAGAAATGTACCAAACCACCACATTGATGATGAGTCACTAAAGTATTATTTCTATAGAGGTTTGGATGACAATGGAATGTTGTGCTGGATAATATTGTTGGAGGAACTTATGGGGCTAATACATTTCAAATTATTGCTAATAAACACGAAAAGATCTCAAAGAAAAATAAGGCATGGAGCACTATAACTTCAGCTACATCATAGAGCAATTTTTTATGCAAGCAACACAAAATAAGTCAAATGATGATATCAACATAAACACCATACAAATAGTGTCTCCAAATCTTTAGGGAAAATACTACGACTTCAAGCTCGAGGTCATGATTCAGGTAGTTCTTCTCATGGACCTTAAGTTGTCTGGAAACATAAGCTATGACCTTACCTCGGTGCATCAACACACAACCTACGCCGAACCTAGATGCATCAGAATAAATCACAGTACCATCTAAACCATCTGGTATAGTCAAGACAGGAATTGTAGTAAACCTAGTCTTCAGTTCTGAGAAGATTTTCTCACACTCATCTAATCACTGAATATTGACCTTCTTCTAAGTCAACTTTGTCAATGGGGAAGCTATGGATGAAAATCATTCATCAAAACTCCTATTATTACTGGCCAAACTCAAAAACATCTGATATCTATTTGAGAGGTGGGTCTTGGCCAGTGCCGTACAACCTCAATTTTTTGAGAATCCACTCAGATCCGTTCGTTAGATACCATATGACCAAGGAAAGGGACAGACTATAACAAGAATTCACATTTTCTAAGCTTAGAAAATAGCCTGCGATCTTTGAGAGGGTGCAGAACAACTCTAAGATAAGTCGTATGCTCCTCCTCACTCCGAGAATAAATGAGGATATCATAAAATATGACGATGATGAACAAGTCCAAATACTGTTTGAACATGCTGTTCATTAAGTCCATGAATGTTTCAGGAGCATTTGTTAATCCAAAAGACATAACTACAAATTCATAATGATCATACCGAGTTCTGAAAGCTATCTCTTACTTTGAGTTGATGATAGCCGAATCTAAGGTCTATCTTAGAAAAGCAACTAGAACCCTGAAGTTGGTCACATAAGTCATCAATACTAGGGATAGGATATTTGTTCTTGATTGTGAATTTTTTCAACTGTCAATAGTCAATGCACATTCGGAGAGAACAATATTTATTTTTCATGAAGAACACTAGAGCACCCCATGGAGTGTTATTGGGTTTGATGAAGCCCTTATCTAGAAGGTCTTTCAACTGCTTTTTCAATTCCTTAAGCTTGGCTAGAGACAGTTTATAACGAGGAATCAAAATAGGTTGGGTATCTGGAAGGAGATCTATTCGAAAGCAAATTTCCTTTTCGGGAGGAACTCTGAGAAGATGTTCTGGGAACACTTCTGGAAACTCATTTACTAGCGGGACTACTCAAGAGTTGGGGTTTCAGACTTTGAATCCTTAACCCAAACAAGATGATAGATATACCCTTTGGAAATCATTTTCTAGCCTTAAAGTAAGAGATAAATCGACCTATAGGAACTGAGCTACTACCCTTCCACTCGACTAGCTCGTTTGGAAATAGAAACTGAACGATTCTAGTTCTACAATCGACTGAGGCATAATAGGAATGTAACCAGTCAGTGCCTAGAATGATATCAAAATCTACTATTTCTAACTCTACAAGGTCTACTAAGGTGACTTTCTCGGAAACTTTGACAGGGCAATTTTTGTATACATGTCTAGCTATAACTGGGTCACTAACTGGAGTAGAGATCGAGAAGGGTTCTGAAGGAGTTTGTAGAGTGACACCAAAGTTTAATGCTATATAGGGAGTTACAAAAGATAGTGTAGCCCTTGGATCTAACAATGCATGAGCATCTAAATAAAAAGACTTGCAACATACCAGTGACCATATTAGGAGATTATTCCGGGTCCTGGCGAGCTTGTAGAGCATACAACCTATTCGGGCGCTAACTGCCACATGTACGAGATGAGGCACCCTACTGAGTTGGGGGATCTGCTGGTGCTACGGGAGCTGTAGATTAAGCCCTACTGTTGTTACCTCCTTAACCCTGCCTTGCAGAAGAGAAATCCTTCAGCCTATGGCAAGACTTACCACAGCCAAAGTAATCCTCTCTGCCATCAAGACACTCACCCAGATGGTTCTTACCGAACTTTTGGAAAGTTGGAAAAGTACGGTTACCTTAAGCACTCCCTTGTTGCCTAGAACTTGATTCCCTTGTTTTCTTATCATGTCGAAACCTGGGGGACAGAGTAGTTGCTAATGAATGTGTTGGGGCTGTAGACCTTTACTGAAACTATGAGTGATTCCCATCACCCTAATTTTGCTAAGGGTATTCATCATTCACTGTATTAGACTTCTTATAAACCTTAGCCATTTCCCTAAGCTTAACTCCCATAACCAGTTGCGCATGAGTCAGGAGTCTGGAGATATCCATGTCCCCTAGTAACATGGAATTCCTACACTCGGTCTTAACCAGATAGGATACCGCAAACAAGAACTTACTCATTTATGCCCTTGGATCGGCGACCATGTGTGGAGCATACCTGGAGAGATGGGTGAGGTTCAGCCCGCAGTCTTGGACCGACATTGAACTCTACTTAAAGTTCATAAACTCTTGTGCCTTAGCTTCTCTAAACTGCATTGGGAAGAACTTGTCTAGAAAAGCTCCAGTAAAACAATCCCAAGTCATAGGAGTTGCATCCACACCCCTGTTTTCATACTACTGAGTGAACCAGATATGAGCCACATCCTTAAGTTGATAGGATGCTAACTCAACACTCTCTATACCTGTCACTTGCATTACTCAAGAATCTTCTTAACCCCATCAATAAAGTTCTCTGGGTCCTAACCAACCTTCGACCCTAGAAACTTAGGTGGATTCATTCGAACAAAGTCTCGAACCCTAGCTGCAGCTGATCCACCATTAGTTTTTGCAGGAACTGGGACTTGCTGATTGTTTTGATTGGCCACACTCTAAGCCAAGAGCTGGATAGCATTCTGAAATTCATCATTCGTAACCTCATGGTTTGGGACTGGAGGAACTACGTTAGCATTACGTACATTAGCATTCTGTGTGTTAGCTCGATTAGGAGGCATATTCTGAATGCATAGCAATGGATTGTAATAGAGAAGTTGAATCATAACTCACGCACGATAAGAATATCAAATAAAGTGAAGTTTTTTCTTAAAACAGTGTGTAGCCTCCCCCTCATAGAGATGGCCCGCTTCACACTCATGAAAGAGACTGTACTTAGTGGGGCTTTCAGACACCCTAGGAATCTTGAACCTAATGTTTTGATACCAAGTTTGGCACACCCCGAGGCTACACTTGTGACGTAACATGAGACCTAGGACCACTAGTGACCCCAAGCTAACCCTGAATTTTGTATATTATGAACATACTAAAAATAAGTAAGAAAAACATATACTATGCGGAAACTAAAATAATAGTTATCTTAAAATAGGTAAAACCCCAACTAGCCTGAATATATATAAAATATACTAAGAGTTTAGTGATAACTGAAACAACCTCTTAACAACTCAAGATGATTCTACTACTATGTTTGAAAATCCTCTAACTGAGTAGAATTTCTGGGACATGCCCCCAGCTAACTCTAACAAAATTGAAACAAAAACTAATGACTAAAATGGAAGCATGTCTGTTTTCCTCAAACAATGAGGACTAACCAATGAAGCTACTTAAGTTTGACCTAGAATTGATTTAGGAGTGATCTGGATGCTGAGTACCTTAACCTACATTATGAAAGGATGTAGCGCATAGTATGCGTCAATATTTGGAATGTATTGAGCATGAAGGATATAGATATACTAAGCTAAATAAAATATATAAGCAGAAGAATGTATAACTGAACATTGATATAATCAGAACAAGGGTATAGATAATAATGAAATATAACTGAAAACTGAACTAAATGCAATGACCAAGTACTAATCATGAAGATAACATGTTGAACTCTATACTGAAGTAACTGCTAAAAACCTGGTCAATACACCAAGAGTCTGATTGTGGGAGCTACTATTAATCGACATAAACAACGCGAGCTAAACATTGATTCCGATGTATTCACCCCAACGACATGACACACTATACCTTGCTAGGGGTATAAAGGCATGACTCGCGTGATTACTAATGTTGATGCCCAATAGAGGGGACTTATAATCCTAATCGAGCACGTAGTTTTGGGACTATGAGGGTACGCTGAACCCTAGTTCAACTCGGTGCTAAGTCTACTCCAAACTGAATACAT
The DNA here is from genome assembly GCA_029582545.1 of Solanum lignicaule. NCBI lineage: Eukaryota > Viridiplantae > Streptophyta > Magnoliopsida > Solanales > Solanaceae > Solanum > Solanum lignicaule. Next base: position 124,548 of record JAJOOF010000274.1, read on the forward strand.
ATGAAGCTAAAATACACTATATACTAAATAGCTCAAAATTCTGACATGCTAACTGAGAATGGACATTTCTATACTATGAATGTGACATTCGAGATCTGGAGCATAATTTTCTGTTTAACTGACCTAGCAAGTATAATTCATGAACTAAGGGGATGTTTGGTGTGAGGGATAGAAATAAATAGTGATGGGATAAGAAAATAGTGATGGTATAAAGTTTGTGTATGTTGTTTAGCTGCCATGTTTGGGATAACTTATCCCACTATTTATATCATAGTGATGGGATAAGTTATCCCGAATACATGGTGGGATAAGTTATCCCGGATAGCTAACCCATGATAACTTATCTTGGGATAAATTGTTCCCAACAAAATGAACCCTAAGAGTGTAACACCTCGGATCTCAAAATGAAAACAAACCTAGTTTTCAAAAAAACAAGTGACAGTGCCAACGGAACCACCCACGGACCATAGGTAGGGTTCTGTCTTTAAGGTTCAAATTTTGATGGTCTCTTAACCCACCACGATCGACCAGTACGGTCCGTGGTTGGACATACGAACAGTAGGCCTAACCGTAAATGAGGGTCCGATGCCAATTGGAGTAAAATGGATGTTGGGTCAACTTCAAACGGTCATCTCTTTTACCACAAAATAAATTAGGTGGTCCATGACATATCAAATTAAAGATATTTGAATCCTCTTTCCAACACCATAGAGTTTCCTAAAAGCCAATGTTGAAGTAATAAGTTATGCTCGTTTTAGTAAAGCCTTGTCGGGCAAAGCATTAACAACGATCCCAAATGAGACTTGGTAGTTCAAACGATGGCCCACCAGTCCTGTAGTAGATGACACTTGTCAGTTTTAAGTCAGGGTCATTTTGGTCCTTTCCACTATGGGTTGGGCACTTAAACTACGTCGTTTGATGCCTAAACTACGTTGTTTTACTCAATCTAAGCCTAATAACCAAGTCAGACATACCTTGAACCCTCATTCTTAAAATGTCATCCAAATTAGAATGCAAAAAAAAGAGGCGCCAATTTCTTTCAAGGACAAGCACCAGTGTTCTTCAAGTTTCAGCACCTAAATCCAAAGGATTTCTCCGTAAATTTCTTCACCAGTTGTGTGGGATTTCACTAGTGGGTTCTTTTCATACACTAGGTCCCTAGAATTCAGTCAATTCCTTGATGCTCCATATATTGTTTAGACCTAGGGTTTGTAATACCTTTGATATTTATTGCGAGCAGTTGTTGTAGTATCCTAATTTGAAATAGCTTGTTCTTGGAAAGTTTTCTTAATTCCTTGTATGAAACTTAGAACCATAGTTTGTATAAATTCTCTTAGTCTGCGAATTATATTTTCTAGGTTAGTTGAACAGATAATCATGCTCCAGATTTAGAATGTTACATTATTAGTATATAAATGTTGAATTCGTAGAATGCATGTCAGTATTTTGAGCTATTCAGTAATTCAATATTTCAGTTACATTTAAGTCATATACATATTCAGTTGGGAGTAGACTTACCACCGAGTTGGACTAGGTTTTAGTGTACCCTCATAGTCCCATAACTATGTGTCCCCGTAGGAGTATAAGTCCCCTCTATTGGGCATCAGATTTAGTGACCACGCCATTCATGCCTTTATACCCCTGGTAAAGTATATTGGGTCATCTCGATGGGCCATATACATTAAGGCGACCCCCTCCCCTTCCTCTTTTTTTTTCGTTTCAAGAATGGACCTTAACTTACCGAACTGGCTTAGTAAAGTAGAAATCATTAGCAATCCGTTTAGATCTATTTCAGTTGCCAATGGGTCATCTCGATGGGCTATATACATTAGACTCCATGTTTAGCTCATGTGGTTTATGTCGGTTAATAGTAACTCCAATAGTCAGACTCCCTTACTAGGTTTTCAGTATATACTTCAGTATTCCATTTATCAAGTCATGTTCATGATTAGAACTTTTTTATTGCATTCAGTTTAGCTTTTTAGTTATGTTTTCAATGTATACATTCTTGCTCATTTTATGTCATTGCTCAGTTATGCTTTGTTCAGCTTAGCATCTATATCTTTCATTTTTAGTACATTCCAAGTACTGACGCATATTCTACGCTACATCCTTTCATGATGTAGGTTTAGGTACAAACTATTTAGAACACTCTTAGATCGATTCTCGATTCGCAATCAACAGCTTCAGTGGTGATTCATCATACTTTGAGGACAATAGACATGCTTTTCAATTTAGTTTTTAAATTCAGTTTTCAAATTTGTTAGGGTTAGATGGGGCATGTCCGAAAAACTCAACTCAGTTAGAGGCTTTTCAGACATAGTAGTAGAATCATCTTGAATTGTTAGGTTTATATTTCAGTTGTTATTAAACTCTTAGTATGTTTTATACATTCAGACTAGTTGGAGGTTTCCAACTTTAAGTTATCCATAGTTTTAGCTTCCACATAGTACATGTCTTATTCAGTTATTGTCAGTATGCTTGATATATGCCAGACAAAGGGTTAACTTGGGGTCCCTCGAGATCCTAGGTCTTGTTTTACGTAAAGGTGGTAGCCTCGAGGCATGAAAACTTGGTATAATAGAATTAGGTTTGAGAGTCCTAGGATGTCTGAAAGCCGCACTAAGTAGAGTCTCTTTCATGAGTGTGAAGTGCGCTACATCTATGAGGGGGAGGCTATGAAGTGTTTTCAGAAAAACATAAGTTTATTTGCTATTCTTATCATGTTTGGTTATGATCCAACTTCTACTTTCTAATCCGTCTTTATGCATTTCAAAGCATGCCTCCTCGTACTGCTAATGCACAAAATGCTAATGCATGCAATTCTTCCAGTCCCGAACCATGAGGTTATGAATGCAAAATTTTGAAATGCAATCCAACTCTTGGTGTAGAGTGTGGCCAATCAGAACAATTAGTAGGTCCTAGTTCCTACTAACACAAATTATTGATCAGTTGTATCTAGGGTTTGAGACTTTATTCGAATGAATCAGCCTGAGTTTCTAGGGTCGAAGGTTGGTCAGGACCCACAAAACTTCATTGATGAGGTTAAGAAAATTCTTGGAGTACTGCAAGTGGCTGGTAGTGAGATTGTTTAGTTGGCATCCTACTAACTTAAGGATGTGGCTCATATCTGGTTCACTCAGTGGAAAGATAACACGGTGTAGATGCAGATCATGTGACTTGGGATTGTTTTACTAGAGCTTTCTTAGAATTGTTCTTCCCAAGGTAATTGAGGGAAGCTAAGGCACAAGCACAAGATTTTATAAACTTGAAGCAATGGTCGATGTCGGTCCAACAGTACGGGCTGAATTTTACCCAGCTCTTCAGGTATGCTACACACATGGTTGCCAATTCAAGGGAACAAATGAGTAAGTTCTTATTTGGGGTATCCGATCTGGTGAAGACTGAGTGCAGGAGTGTGATGATTCTAGGGGATGTCGATATCACCAGACTAATGACTCATGTTTAACATGTTAAGGGAGATAAGCTTAGGGAATCGGCTTAGGATAACAAAAAGGCCAGAAGAGGAAACTATGGATAGTCAGAACAAAAGTCAGACGGTGGGAATCACTTACACTTTCAGTAGAGATCTACAGCCCCAACACATTCATCAGCTAGTGCTCCATTCCCTAGGTTTTGATAGGATCAAAAAGGTAGGGCATCATGCTCTAGGTCTCAGGAGAGTACTTCAGGTAACATGACCTTCCCAACTTCTCCAAAGTGTTGTAAGAACTATACATGTGAGTGTCTTGCAGGCAAGGAAGGGTGCTTTTTGTGTGGTTAGTCTGGCCATAGGTTGAAGAATTTCCTTCTACCAGGCAAGGGATATGAGGCAAAAATAATAGGGCTCAGTCTACAGCTCTAGCAGCACTAGCAGGTCGCCCAACTCAGTAGGGTGCTTCGTCTAGTACAAGTGGCGGTCAGCGCCAAATCAAGGTGTATGCTCTCCAAACTCGCCAGGACCATGAATATTGTCCTGATGTGGTCACTGGTACTTACGAGTCTTTAATTTAGTGTGCATTGTTAGATCTAGTGACCTAACTATCCTTCGTAACTCCCTATATAGCAGTAAACTTTGGTGTCAGTCCAGAAATTCTCTCAGAACCATTATCAGTCTCTACCCCAGTTGGTGACCCAGTAATAATTAGACGGGTATACAGAAATTGCCCTGTCACAGTATCTCAGAAAGTTAGCTCAGTAGATCTTGTAGAGTTAGAAATAGTAGATTTTGATATCATTCTAGGCATGGATTGGTTTCATACATGTTATGCCTCAGTCAATTTTAGAACTAGGATCGTTCGATTTCAGTTTCCAAATGACCCTGTCTTAGAGTGAAGGGTAGTAGCTTAGTGCATATGGGTTGATTCATTTCTTACCGTAAGGCTAGAAAAATGATTTCCAAAGGGTATGTCTATCATCTTGTCCAAGTTAAGGATTCAAACTCCGAAAACCCAACTCTTCGGTCAATCCCGGTAATAAATGTGTTTCAAGAAGTGTTCCTAGAAGAACCTCCCAGAGTTCCTCCCGAAAGAGAAATCGACTTCGGCTGAGATCTCCTTCCTGATACCCAGCCTAGTTCAATTTATCCTTATAGTATGGCTCCAGCCGAGCTAAAGTAATTGAAAGAGAAGTTGAAAGACCTTCTAGATAAGGGCTTGATAAGTCCCAATATCTCTCCATGGGATTCTCCAGTGTTGTTCGTGAAAAAGAAAGATGGTTCTCTCAAAATGTGCATTAAATATCGGCAGCTGAACAAGGTCACAATCAAGAATAAATATCCCATCCCCAGGATTGATGACTTATTTGACAAACTTCAGGGTTCTAGTTGCTTTTCTAAGATAGACTTCAGATCCGTCTATCATCAGCTTAGAGTTTGAGATAATGATATTCCGAAGATAGCTTTCATAACTCGATATGGTCATTATGAATTTGTAGTTATGTCTTTCGGACTAACAAATGCTCCTGCTCCTTTCATGGACTAAATGAACAAGATGTTCAAATAGTATTTGGACTTGTTTGTCATCGTCTTTATTGATGATGTCCCAATTTATTCTCGGAGTGAGGAGGAGCATGCGACTCAACTTAGAGTTGTTCAGCAAACTTTCAAAGAACGCCAATATCAGGTGTGAATTCTGGCTACAATCTGTTGCTTTCCTCGATCATGTGGTATCTAGCAAAGGGATCCGAGTGGATTCACAGAAAATTAATGTAGTACAACACTGGCCCAGACCCACCTCTCCCACTAATATCAGGTGTTTTTAGGTTTGGCCAGTTATTACAGTAGATTTGTTGAAGGATATTCATCCATAGCTTCCCCATTGACCAAGTTGACTTATAAGAAGGTCAAATTTAAGTGGTAAGATGAGTGTCAGAAAAGCTTCTCAGAACTGAAAACTAGGTTGACTACTACTCCGCTCTTGACTCTACCAAATGCTTCAGATGGTCATCTGATTTATTATGATGCATCTAGGGTCGCCTAGGTTGTGTGCTGATGCAGCGAGGTTAGGTAATAACTTATGCTTCTAGACAACTTATGGTCCATGAGAAGAACTACCCAACTCATGACCTCGAGCTTGCAACAATAGTATTCTCTAAGGATTTGGAGACACTACTTGTATGGTGTTCATATTGATGTATTCACAGATCATAAGAGGTTCTAGTATGTGTTCACCTAGAAAGAGTTGAATCTTCGTAAAAGGAGATGGCTTGAATTGCTCAAAGACTATGACATGAATGTGCTTTACCATCCTAGTAAGACAAATGTAGTGGCTGATGCTCTCATCAGGTTGTCTATGGATAGTGTAGCACATGTTGAAGAAGAAAGGAAAGAGCTAGCCAAAGATGTTCACCGGCTTGCTCGCTTAGGAGTCTGCCTTATGGACTCATCCGATGGTGGACTAATAGTTCATAATGGATCAGAATCTTTATTGGTAGCAGAGGTTAAGGAAAAGTAGGATAGTGATCCTATATTAATTCAGTTGAAAGGTGCAGTTCATCACCAGAAAGTTGAGGTTTTCTCCCAAGGGGGAGATAGTGTACTTTGTTACCAGGGTCGTTTATTTGTTCCTAATGTGGGTGAGCTAAGGTAGCAAATCCTTACAAAAGCTTATAACTCCAGGCATTCCATTCATCTAGGTGCCACTAAGATGTATCGTGATCTATAGAAAGTGTTTTGGTGGAGCGGCATAAGGCGGGACATAGCAGACTTCATGCTATGTGTCCTAATTGTCAACATGTTATGGTAGAACAACAAAAACTAGGAGGTATGAGTAGATTAACATTCCTTCATGGAAGTGGGAACTGAAAAACATGGACTTCATTACTTGTTTATCTCGTACTCCCATGCAGCGTGACTCCATTTGGGTGATAGTTGACAGAGTTACTAAGTCCGCTCATTTCTTGTCTTTCAAGACTATAGATTTAGCTGAGGACTACGCCAAACTCTACGTCAATGAGATAGTTAGGTTGCATGGGTTCCTTTGTATCATCTCAGATAGAGGTCCTCAGTTTACCTCTCATTTTTGGTGATCGTTTCAGAATCTCAGTACAACATTTCATCCACAAATAGATTGTCAGGAAGTGCTTGCAATTCAGAACTTAGAGGACGTGTTGAGAGCTTGCGTGATCAATTTCAAGTCTAGTTGGGATGATCACCTACCTCTCATAGAGTTCAACTAAAATAATAGCTTCTGTTCCAACATTCAGATGACCCCGTATGAGGCACTATATGGGCATAGATACAAGTCCCCAAATGGTTGGGTTGAAGTAGGTGAAACATCCTTGATTGGGCCAGATTCGGTTCATGAGGCTATGGAAATAGTCCATCTCATAAGAGATGGACTAAAGACAACTCAGATTCGTCAAAAGTCCTATACAGATGTGAGGAGAAGGGAATTAGAGTTCGAAATTGATGATTGGGTTTTCTTGAAGGTTTCGCCTATGGAAGGGATGATGAGATTTGGAAAGAAAGGGAAGCTTAGTCCCAGATATGTGGTCCTTACAAAGTCCTGTAGTAGATGGCACTCATCAATTTTAATTCAGGGTCATTTTGGTCCTTTACCCTATGCATTGGGCACTTAAACTACGTCATTTGATGCCTAAACTATGTTGTTTTACTCAGTCTAAGCGTAATAACCTACTCAGACATACCCATAACCCTGATTGTCAAAAAGTCATCCAAATAAGAACGAAAAGAAGAGAAAGATGTGCTAGTTTCTTTCAAGAACAAGCAGTAGTGTTCTTCAAATTTCAGCCCCAAAATACAAAGGATTTCTCTGTAAATTTTCTCACCAGGTATGTGGGATTTCACTAGTGGGTTCCTTTCATCCACTAGGTCCCTAGAATTCAGTCAGTTCGTTGATTCTCCATATCTTGTTTAGACCTAGGGTTTCTAAAACCTTGGATGTTTACTGTGAGTTGGCTGTTGTAGTATCCTAAATCAAAATAGCTTGTTCTTGGAAAGTTTGCTTAATTCCTAGAATGAAACTCAGAACTAAAAGATCGAGGATTAATGGGGAAAATGATAGTTCTTATTCTCATAAAAGAACAAGTGATTGAGTTCATATGTTAGATGCACAATATGGTTTAGGTCCATTTGGTAGAAATGTTTCTTCAGGTCTTGTAACACTCAGTCAAGCATCATCAGTGATTCAAGAGTTTCTCCTTGACAACACTATTCTCGCCATGACTATATATGGTATGGCATTATCGCCAAGACTGGAAAATTTGTGTGTCCTTTTGTTTGTGTTCCTATAGGAATAAGTATAGAATCTGAGATATAATTATGATTTAGCATAATTTCTTATGAAACTCATTCCTAAATTGTGTAAAGAAAGGTTGCTAGCATAAAATATATGCATGTTTGATCTTTCTTTGGATTAGCACAGTACATATAATTCCTATATAAGTTAATTATTATGTACGGATTTTATCAGCTACATTCAAGTGTTGACATTTTTCTTTTGGTAATCCTGATGTACTCAACTTCTCAACCAGAACGGGGTTATACAACTTGGCTAAATATTATTCATATACTATTGTAGGGTTCAACATTGTATTCTTCTACCCTAATACTGATAAAGATTTTGCCTCATACATAGTTTTTGAGATACTTGAGTTCAAGATATCGTGTTGAGGTTGTAAAACTTGATGGTGGAACGAATATGTTCTTGGTTCCACCTTCAGACTTCATTAGGAAGGTTTTGAAAGTTGATGGTCCAGCATGTTTTTATCGTGTGGTTCTAAAATCTATACCTCATACACCTAGTGGCAAATCCTTGCCACCAGAGTTCTATCAACCTCGATATGTGGATGTACCTGAGATAAAATCCTCTAAGGTTTCCCAACTGAGGTCATTCTTAACAAATCACCTTATTACAAGTCTAAGTAAGTTTTAGCCATCAAGTAGCGTGGAAGGAACGATAGGTATGCCTCTATCGGATGTTACTATTGCGAAAGAGTGTTGGAGATATGTTAAATGATACCTTAGCTTAGAAAACATTAAGATGCTGGGATAGCTCATGGCACCACATATTTTAGTGGTGTTTTGAATTGAAGAAGTCTCTTTTTCTCAACTTGGAAATTCAATTTTCTTATGGTTTAACTTCCTCTTCTCTCTCTTTTCTTTCTGTTTCCTTATTTCTTATTTGATAATCACGTCTCACCTTTCTTGTTTAACTATTTAGTATTTCGTACTCATTTGTTTGATTAATCCTCATTATAGGTAGGACTTATTGAAGGGGAAAATGCTCCTGACTAGGAATTAATATGGTCTTAGGGTTTGATTAAGGGTGGAAAAAATACATTCATCCGTTAAAAAGATGAATATATAATATCTGGAACTTCGAAAACTGTTTGACAGTCCTCAAATATCATGAAGTAATATTATATTTCTAAATTCTGAGAATTTTTCTTGGATTTTTTCAAGCATAAAAAGGTCTAACAGAGTGTTCTTACTATGGAAAGTGTGAAAGTCCCAAATAATATTGATCTTAAAGCCTGGTTAATACTTCTTACTTTGTACCCGTACTGGTTAACACCCCTTAAGAAAGATCGATGAGAAAGGATTTCTAACTATTTTATCCTTATTTATGTCTTGAGGCTTCATTTCCCTTCATTTGATGTTTACTCTAATTATGTGTCATCTTTACATAATTGACACATACAAAAAGAAACATATGCATCATCTTTTTACCCGATTTTTTTTTTTTTGTTTATCTCTAAGTCCTCATAGGGAATTCAAATCCTAAGAGGATTTCCATGAAAGAAGCATCCTTGGAGCGCGTCTTTAGCCTTCTTAGAGTCATTGATGTTTCTAAAATGGATAAATCCAAACCAGTGAGAGGTAATGTTGTTACGCTATCAAGCAGACCAAAGTTCTCGAACAAAGAAATTAGGGCAACATGGATAATGTTAGGGGTAAGATTACACACATAGAATACTGTTCGATTGTGTTTCTCTCGGCACCATAAATGGACAAATTTAACCCTCTAGTTTATGTTTGTTTTCTATTCGTTTCATAAGATGGTTGTATTAATCTTGTAAGGATTCAACCCATTGATCTAAGAAAAGGAGAAGAAAATTTGATTAAAGAGGAGTATATCAACGATACTTGGCATGAAAGAGCTTGAAGGAAAAATATGGAAACCGAGTGTATCAAGTTTATGGTAACAAAGTCTCAGTCGGAGATGAGAATCTAATCTGATTTTGTTTTATCTCATATTCTAGTTTTCCTTGTTTGTGGGCCTATTCCATCTCATATATCTTTGGTCCAATCTTTTATTTTTAACAATATTAAGGTAGCAACCTCTTTAGTTATTTGAAAAAAATTGTTCCTTTGAAAGTTACTCTCTTTCTTTATAATAAGATTTATAGTTTTTAAGAGGGTATGGATGTAGATGCGTAAGCGAGATCTCACCATTTTATTTACTTATCTATATCTAAGACACAAATTTGGGTTAGGGGAACATCCGAGCAATTTTCTTCGCAGATTCAAACACGCTCAGAAGGCGCACAATAAGAATAAGGCTAATTGAGACTTCATAAGGGACCATTTGAGTTGCAGATCTTAATGCTCCTAGGGAGGCATAATTCGAATATAGAGGAGTGAAAGTTCCCAACAATGAATCTACTTTTTCATATCCTTATATGAACCGTATGAGCACATATTTTTTTACACCCCACCGCGATTACGGCTCTATACCCCAACCCAACTTGCTCTAGCCTTGATTCCTTTCTTTCTATTGCTCGATAAGCAGACTGTGGGAGCATGGGGGCCAATATCTATTTTTGATTAATAAAAGTATCTTTCTTTTGTCCCTCCTAACCGAACTAGCCAAAATATCACAATAGAAAAATTTCTTCTGACCGGGAGAGTAGCGTGAGAGACATATTTATCTTAGAAGGAGGATTGGTCGTTCGGCTCCTCATAACTGATGTTAGAATCGGTCAGCATTATGCACACTTTCTCTAGATCTTAAAACTTGAAACAATTACTTTACTAAATCGAGGACAATTATTTGTCCATCTTTTCACATTAAGTGGTAATTAATTAAACTTATTCATTACTAGTAATATATCTAAACTTGAACTAAATTTCCCTCTTTAATAATGGGGAGGCCTCGAAAAATGACTGAAAGATTTTTTCATTGGTCATTTTTATAATAATTTCAAATTCAAAATCATATAAAATTTACAAAGATAAAATAACATGCAATCACTAACAACCAGTAAACAAAAAGACCACGGATGAACTAAATCAAAGTGTAACAAGACTGTGAATAAAATAGAGCAACATCTAAGAAATAATGAGGAAATGAACATATCTGAAATAATAAACATTTTCTAAGAATGAAACATGGCAGTATAATAATAATTAATTTTTAAAACTAGACAAAATGATATAACAAAATCAAATAATAGCATTGGCACATATATAGTAGAAAACTTAAACACAGTTAACTCAACAATATAATAATAGTTCAAAATAATAACAAGAGTTACTAAGTTAGTGGTGAATGACATAATAATTAATGGAAAAACAAAATGTGCAAAACCAACGTACGAACAACAGTAATTAGTCATACGACAACCAAACGAGAATGAAACAACATCTAAAATAGAATGAATAAAATCAAGACACCCCAACATTTATGGAGTTTATTGGAGAACCACAAGGCTGAAGTGAAAACATAACAACAAAAATAATATAAACCAAAGAAAAATAGAGATAGTAGAGTCACCAAAGAAGATGAAACAAAGGATGTGAGTCGGATACCGTTCACCAATGGTATTTGCAGCGGGGTCTGGTTGCTCGATTTGGTGTTGTTGGTTGTTGTCTAACAAAGCTATGATGCATATTTGAACTTACTGACTACCTCCAAAACAAACAAAAGACACAAAAATAGAGAAGGAGGAAGGGAGGCAGTGGTGGTGTGGGTCTGTTTCTGATGGATTTATTGGGGTTTTGTGGTGGAATTGAGGTGGTTTCAGGTTGGCTATTCTCCGGTGTCGTTACTTTATCGCAAAAGATGAAGAGAATGGGGGGATTTGGTGGTGATCGAGGTTTTTTAGCGATGCTCGGTTGTGGGTTTTGCTAGAGTAAGACAACAAAGGGAGGTATGGTCTTGAGATTCGAAGGGTACTGCTTAGTTGACCTTGTTGAAGACCGTGAGAATGAAGGCGGATTGCTTGGGCTTTCAGGTGTGGTTTTTCCGGTGGTTTTAGAGCTTGGTGGTGGTGGCGGTTGAGAGGGAAAAAATGGAAGAGAAAGCTTTTAGGGTTTTGTCAATTTTTGAAACTTCACACCATAATGAAAATTATTTTACCACTAAGTAAGACTTATATTGAAAACAAATCACATTTATACAATATAATGGGCTTAAACCATGGGCTCAGGACCATGGGCTCAGGACCATGGCCCAAAATTATTAGTTAATAAAATAGGTGTATCGATATATTTTTAGACTATGTTAAAAACACTAAAATGAATATTAACAAAGAGTAATTAATGACATGTAAAAAATAATTTAACAAAGAATAATGATTTAATCAACTAGAAACAATATTCTTCACATATTAAACTAACTGTGAGAAAAAAAATGTAATCAAAATTAATTTATAAAAATCATAAGATTTGAGAAATAAGGAAAAGTATCGATAAATTTATTTAAATTTATAAAAAAAATGTATTTTTAACTATTTAATGAATAAAACTTAAAAGTATGAATTTTAATAATGTGAGGTTAAAATTTGGTGTCAATAGACTATGCTTTAGGGACTTACATGGCTGGGACAGTCGGAGAAAGAATCAATATAGATTCAGAGTATTTATGTCGATACTGTAATTCAAAGACAAATTTTGTTTGACATGTTGTAAAGCTTTTAAATATCTGCACTAATGTTGCTTCTCGTGCAAGCATCAAAAAGATTTTGAATGTTGGAATTTATGTTTTGTGTGGCTCACAAAAAAGGAGTGTAAAAGATTTGTTGCGGCGTATTGGATCAATCAAGGCAAAGGTATTGTTAATTGATGAATTTTATCTGTTTCCTTATGATGCTATATTTTTTCAATTTGCGCTTTACAGTTACCAGAATGACCAATTTGACAATCATAACAGCTTAAGAAAGTAGTCTGCATTCAAGATGTATTCAAAAAGGAAAACTGGTAACTTTTCTACCTTGTAATCATCTTTTCGGTGTTTATCTATCACTTTGACTTGAATATATGTATGTGAGATAGATATTTCTGTGTGTGCAAATGCGGTCATCTTGCTTTAGGTTTTGTCTATTTTAGTGCTTCCTATTGTCCCCAAGTACCAAAAATACTTGTTGAAACTAAACAAGTCATTCATCCTTTGATTCTAGTAGGGTGTCTTTCCTTGTGGTATGTTGTTGTCTCTTCTTATTTACATCTTGACGCGAGTCAATCTCCTTGATTCTGTTATACTCTTTTGTCAATCTTCTTTAATTTTTGAAGTGTGTGATTTCCTTTATTAGATTTATGCCTTCTTTTCACACATTTTGGATGTCTTATTTTTATTTTTACTTTGCACATATCATTTAGGATTAGTGTCATCATTGAAACATAAATTTAAATATAAGTTCATGAAGCAAATAAAACGTGTTATTGGTTTTCTACCTTTAGCAATACTACTCTGATTTACTTGAGCATATTTGTTAGGCTGATATATCCATATATGGATGTTATTGTACCTATGTTTCTTCTTGATGGACTTTATGTGCAACAATATTTTCTAATGATTATTTTGATATGTTATGTCTTTCATATTTCTGGAATCTTGGTTCAGTGCTCAATTTGCTATTATTAACGAATCTTGTGGTAGTCCATACCGTACTCTATTTCTAATATGATGTAGGATTCTTTTAATTCATCAAATTTTGGACAATGGTTTTCACGAAGTTGTTTTCTGGATCATTACAATTTACAGCTAACTCTGGTACCTTGCAAGTTCAATGTAACACCCCACTATTTGAAAGAGCTGGAATTAGAAAGAACCATTTTGGAAAGAATAAAAAAATATGAAATTTCGAAAGTATGTTAAGTATGAGTTTTGGGTCACCTTCAAACGACCATTTAAGTGGGGATGGTTTGAGGTTAGGAGCTATGGAGGATTCCCTTTTATTTCTTTATTATTTTAGTTGTTTAGGTGATCGGGGGTCTTGTCCCGACATCCCTCATAGTATTAGAGGCTTCATAAACAATTAGACGTTATTAGTTCATTAGTCTTAGTCATTTTAGTTGTTTTGATTATAAAACTTGAGTTGCCTTTATGGCCAGTCGAATGTTTTCCTTTATGCATTCTAAGTTTGATTTATGAATATATCTCTTCAGTTTTCTTAAATGTTGAGTAAAGTCCTCCACTGAGAAGTAAGCCAGGTTAAGAGTTTTCTTGGGGCCAACAATGGTTCTCGAGTGCCAGTCCCTCCCAGGGTGTAGGCTCCAGGCGTGACAAACTTGGTATCAGAGCCAAGAGATTAAGAGTCCTAGGGAGTCTATAAAGCTGTGTCTGTAGAATCCTAGTTATCGGTGTGAAGCGCATTTTGGAACTATCTCACTTCTTTCATACTCATTTCGTGCAATATAGTTTATCTCTAAAAAGTTTCTTCTAATTCGTGCCTGCGCGTGTCTTACAGATCATGCCTCCACAAAAAGCTGTCAGAGGTCGTCCTGCTAGGAGGAATGTCTAGGATCAAGGGGTACCTAATGCTCCTAAAGGGCAACCTCAAGGAGAGGTCACCAATGCTGAGTTCCGGGAAGCTATCCGGATGTTGAGTCAAGTCGAGACCAATCAAGTTGGACAGAGAGAAAATCGACAGGAAATGGATAATACTTCTAGTATCTGTGAATTTTTAAGGATGAATCCTCCAAGCTTCACTGGTTCAAGTGCCATTGAGGATCTCGAAAACTTTGTTGAAGAGCTTCATAAGGTTTTTGAGATTATACACATTGCTAGCGCTGAGAGGGTAGAACGCTGCAAACCAATTGAAGGGTTGAAGGGTGTCACTGGAATCTACTTTGATCAATGGAAAAAGAATAGGGCTGAAGGTTCACCACTTTTGAGTTGGGCTATGTTTGACGAAGCTTTCTTGTGGTGTTTCTTTCTCCGGGAACTGAGAGAAGCAAATGTACGAGATATCCTTACTCTCAAGCATAAATATATGAGCGTTTACGAGTACAACCTTAAGTTCATCGAACTTTCCCGTTATGCTCCAGAGATGGTTGCTGACATGAGAAGAAGGATAAGTTTGTTCATTGCTGAGTTGTCTCGTCTGTCAAATAAGGAAGGCAAGGCAACTATGTTGATAGGAGATATGGACATAGCAAGGCTGATGATCCATGTAGAGCAGGTTGAGGAGGACAAATTGAGGGATATAGGAATTTAGAAACAAGAAAACTAAAACAAGAAATAAGTCCGGGCAATAAAAGAGTAATGTGAACCGGTCTTCTTTCCAACGAAAACATAACATACCTGCTCCATCACCTGCTAGTGCACCTGCACTAGGAAATAAAGGTGAGTTCAATAAGCATAATTCATAAAATTTCATATCTAAACCTGGTCAATAGCAAGGTAGTGTGGCACAAGGAGGAAATTAGACTACTACATGTGCTAAGTGTGGTAAGAGCCCAGTCTTCTTCAGGAAAGAGTGCCCTAAGAACATGCAAGATAATGGAAATAGGGGTAATAGAGCCCAATCTTCTTTAGTTTCTCCACCAAACAGGGTTGCACCTAGAGGAGCTACTTCAGGGACTTGCGGATGAGCAAACCACCTATATGCTATCACTAGTCACCAAGTGCAAGAGAATTCGCCAGATGTTGTCACTAGTATGATTAAAGTCTTTACATTTGATGTTTATGCTTTGCTAGATCCAAGAGCGAGTATATCTTTTGTGACTCCTTACATTGCCATGAATTTTGATATTCTTCCTAACCAACTTCTTAAGCCCTTCAGCGTTTCTACACCTGTTGGTGAGTCTATTCTAGCTGAGAGAGTCTATCGTGATTGTACCATTTCCGTCAATCACAAGAGCATAATTGCTGACTCAGTTAAGTTAGATATGGTAGATTTTGGTGTCATTCTAGGTATGGACTCATGACCGTTATACCTCAATTGATTGTATAACTCGAGTTGTTAAGTTCAAGTTTCCTAATGAGCCAGTTATTGAGTGGAGGAGTAGTTCAGCAGTGCGAGTTATTGAGTGGAGGATGGTTTGAGGTTAGTGAAGTTGGGTTGATAGGACCAGACTTAGTTCATCAAGCAATGGAGAAAGTTAAGATTATTCAAGAGAGGTTGAAAACAACGCAGAGTCATCAAAAATCCTAGACTAATGTTAGGAGAAGAGACTTAGAGTTTGAAGTAGATGATTGGGTCTACTTAAAGATTTTTCCCGTGAAGGGTGTTATGAGATTTGGTAAGCAGGGAAAGTTGAGTCCCCGATATATTGGTCCCTACAGAATATCCAAGAGGATCGGTAACATAGCATATTAGTTTGAGCTACTGCAAGAGTTAGCAGCGATTCATCTGGTATTTCATGTTTTATTGTTGAAAAAGTGTATGGGAGATCATTCACATATCATACCTACTGAAGATATTGTTATTAAGGATGGTTTATCTTATGAGGAGATTCCTGTTGATGTAAGGCTAAAAATACATATTTTTAATCATTATTTCCTCACATTTATTATTTATATTTGTCCTTTTTGAGCATAAATTTTATGAATTGTGTTAAATGATATATTTTATTTGTAGAATTAAATTGGTGGAAAAATGAAGAAGTTTGGAGCTAAAACGAATTAAAGATGAAAGGTTGAAGAAGGAAACCAAGCAGAAAGCTTAATGGATTAAATTTAATAAAATAATATAATTATATATAAAAGGAAACGGCGGCTGCAAATTGTGGAATTTCAATTTTTACGATTGCTTCTTGCTGCTGCTACGTGGAAGCAAGTGAAGTGTGCAGAATTATGTTGAGGCGGCAGTATTACTGTTCACGCGGTGAAAAAAGAAAAGGAATCCAATTCTTTTTTTGTTTTGGATTCCTAATTTAAGGTGGACTCAATTATTTTATTTAGGGTTTTCTACATCTATAAATAGTGCATATAAATAATTATTAAAAGGTCAGAACCAAGATACAATACAGAATATAAATTTTCTTCTAGCTTAGAAACTTTGGAAGAGCCGCCATGGAGCCCGGAGAATTGTGGTTTATTCTTTCTTCTCCTTTATTATTTATTTGTATTTGTGATTAATAAAAGAGAGTTTAGCTATTGTTCTTAACTTTTTATGATTAACACAAGCATATTTATTTTAATTGTGTTTTTGAGATAATGAGTAGCTAAATTTCATAACTAAGGTTGTGGGAATCATAAGCTATTAACAAAGTATGAATAATAACTAAGTATTTCTTGAATAGTATTGAAGCATGCATTGATAATTCTTTCGGTTAGAAGTCTTTTTAGCGGTTGCAAACGTTAGAACTCGCCTTATTGCTTCTTGCCGGACCAAGGAGGTAATCAACAAGAAAAGAATTATCAACATAGATTTAGTGTGATACTATCTAATAGTCTTGTGTCGATTGGTGTGAAGTAATAACTAAGCCAAACATCGATGTGAAGTCTAATATGAGGTAAAGGTAAAGGTTAGTACATTTTTTACACGTAGCCGGACCAAAGTGCGGGCGGGGTGAAATTCTCTAGATGCCGGACCAAGGATTTAGGGATACCTAACTTATCACTTTTAATGTAATACACTAGAAAATGATTACTATTATTAGGCTTACCGCGTTATGAGCTTATGGGGAACACATTCCTAGTTACTTTTAATAATCTGAATATAATTAAATACTTAGTTCAAACCTATCTTCTTCTTTTTTTATTTATTTAAATTTAAACCAGCCCCCCCAATTTTATATAACGACTATCGAGTTAACTATTTGCTATTGACAATATTCTTCCATATTCTCTGTGGGATCGACCCCGACTCATAGTTGGGTAAATATATTGCATACGATCGTTTATAGTTATTTTCAAGAAGTATATTTGAACGTTATCAAATAATGGCGCCGCTGCCAGGGAATGTGGCTTAGAAATTGTCTTTAGTATCTAATTTAGCTTGTAGTCCTTTTTTGTTTCATAGGATTAGTTTTAAATTTTAATTTTTTTTTAATTTTTTTTTATTATTATCATATTTCTTTTACTCTTCTTGAGATGTCATCTGAAAATGTATGTAGTGATAAGTCTTCTTGCAATTCTTGCACTTCTGATATTATGGATTCTTATAGGTTAATTTTTTCTCAACAAGATAAGTAGTATGGGGACATGAAAGATTTGTTAATACTTTGCTATAAATCATTATGTAAGCGCAGTTATGAAGATAAATTTGAATTTGATCTCTATTATTTAGAATGTGAGTTGACTGCAAAGATTAAATCATATGTCACCCACCAATTTAATATGTGTGAGGAAGAAAAAATACTTATAAGGCAACTTCAAGAGCTAAAAGTTGAGGGCAAATTGCTTGATCATACTGTTATTTATGTTGTTACTATTGAGAAGAGTGCACTAGAGTTATGTAATGAAGTAGATAATATTAGTTTTAAAAACTCTAGTATGTGTACACATGAGGGTGTAAAAAAATAATACAATTCATAAGGTAGGGCGCATTGGACCTCATTCCAATCACTTTTCCACATTATGTTTAGATGATAAGAAATTAATCGAGCCATCTGAGCCTATAGAAGAGTGTATGGAGGAGGAACAATGAGTCTATATTATTGAATTTATTGTTCCAACATCGGAGAATTACATTCCTGACTTAGGATCAAGAAGAGCATAATGCGATATCTATTGCTTGGGACCTTTATTTTTATACCACCACCCCTTGAGCGTAATAGAAAAATTGATGTGAAATTAGGGGTGCAATTCATATCCTCAAAGTGGAATGAAAAATAGTAAAATTGATGGTGTCGTGCCGCAACGTTAAATTAAGCGCTTATTGGGAGGCAATCCAATTAGTAGTGTAACTTCTTATTTTATTTTATTTATATTTTATTAGTATTACTTTTTTTTTGTTCTTTCCTTGTTTTTTGCAAATTAGGGGAAGTCTGAGTACCAAAAAAAAATTGAAGGAAAGGAGCATGTTTGAGCTTAAGTGTGGGGTGACGACCCTGATGCAAGGAAAAAAAAAACATGTTGTTAGCTAGGCCATAGAGGGCCTGAGGGAGTATTTCTCACCCTTCTTCTTCTTCTCTTTTCTATAAATTGCTTTGGGGACAAAACATGATTTAAAGTGTGGGGTGGAGGAATGATTCCTAGTTTTTACTTTTTTTATTGAGTTTTTTTAAGGATGGGTTCCTTGGCTTTTGTTTTCGATTCTTTTCCTGAGGATAGTCCCTTTGAACCGAGTGTCTTTTATTTATTTATTTTATTTAGGAATAAATTTTATTTTTATTTTTTGGAGAAAAAAGAATAGACCCTTTTGAGTAATGTGATACTTACTATTTGGGCCTAATTTTTTAGTAGTACTTTCTTGTAAATCGTTGAAAAAAAATGCAGACTCTTTGACATCTAAGCTCATGGTTGTGACTTTGTATATAACTTATTTTATTTTAAATTTTGTTATGATCTTGTCTCTCTTAGAAGTGGAATTGATCCATCTTGATTGATACTTGTGCCATGTGTGGTGAGATTTTGTTTATTCCATATTTTGCATCTTAGTCTACAACTTGCCCTGTATGTTATTGAAGCGAAATAAAAAGTGTTGCTTTGTTTAGGATATGATAATAGGCTTCTGGTAATTTTAGTCTTTTCAGATATTTTATCACTAGTTAGCCCTTTTGAGCCTGTAGCCTTTTGTTGGTAGTCATATTTTACCCTTGACTATTTTGTTGAATCCCTAATTTTTGCACCTTGCTTCCTTGAGCATGATAGCATAAACTTATTCTAATTATCAATTCTGAGAGAAAAGGAATGGTTGAGTGAAAAGGTAATCAATGATAGCTACAAAGTGTTTAAAACCCCTCTTTGAAAGACTGTGACATGAAAAAAAAGAAAGAATGTGACATAAAAAAAATAATGATTGAAACATTCTTGAGATGATGAGAATTACTTGTGAAATAATTGTTGAAGAGAGGGCTGAAAAATAAAGAGAAAAAAATAATGGATGATGAAGTCTAAAAATTGCAAAGTGCTTAAGGAAGTTTAAGTCACTATTATATAGTTTTCCTACCCGTCCCCTATCCTACATTACAACCGGTTAAAGTCCTATTTGATTATATTCAAGCATGCTTAATTATTGGAGATGTACAAAATGGGCAAGCATATGGTTCTTTGTACATACATGTGAATTTTCTTTGTGAGTGTGAGAGTGTTCTTTGATGCTAAGTCCTTAATTTATATTCAATCTTTTGATTTGAGTGTGTGGACTATTTCATCTTGTTAGGGCACTTGTTTCATGATAGATAGGTGATTTTATTAACTTTCTTTGATGAAAATAGGTGAGCAAGCTTAAATTTGATGAGTTCAATGTCCTTTCTTGAGGTTAGAAAGTTAGAGGTTTGTTGTTTATTTGGATTACTTGCATAATGATTGAGAAGTCTACTTGATGTTTTGAAATTGGTATATGGTCTACCTGTTTATATTAACCAAAGTGATGACATTACTAGTATGCTTTTTTGGGATGAGTTTTAATGTTTGCTCGAGGACGAACAAAAGTTTAAGTGTGGGTGTTGATGTAAGGCTAAAAATACATATTTTTAATCATTATTTTCTCACATTTATTATTTATATTTGTCCTTCCTAAGCATAAATTTTATGAATTGTGTTAAAAGATATATTTTATTTGTAGGATAAAATTGGTGGAAAAATGAAGAAATTTGGAGCTAAAACGAATTAAAGATGGAAGGTTGAAGAAAGAAATCAAGCAGACAACTTAATGGATTAAATTTAATAAAATAATATATTTATATATAAAAGGAAATGGCGGCTGGTAGTATTATTGTTCACGCGGTAAAAAAAAGAAAAGGAATCCAATTCTTTTTGGTTTTGGATTCCTAATTAAAGGTGGACTCAATTATTTTATTTAGGGTTTTCTACATCTATAAATAGTACATATAAATAATTATTTAAAGGGGAGACCCAAGATAAAATACAGAATATAAATTTTCTTTTAGCTTAGAATCTTTGGAAGAGCCGCCGTAGAGCCCGGAGAATTGTGGTTTATTCTTTCTTCTCCTTTATTATTTATTTGTATTCGTGATTAATAAAAGGGAGTTTATCTATTGTTCTTAACTTTTTATGATTAACACAAGCATATTTATTTTAATAAATTTTAATTGTGTTTTTGAGATAATGAGTAGCTAACTTTCATAACTAAGGTTGTGGAAATCATAAGCGATTAACAAAGTATGAATAATAACTAAGTAATTCTTGAATAGTGTTGAAGCATGCATTGATAATTCTTTCGGTTAGAAGTCTTTTTAGCGGTTGCAAACGTTAGAACTCGCCTTACTCCTTCTTGCCGGACCAATGAGGTAATCAACAAGAAAAGAATTATCAACATAGATTTAGTGTGATACTATCTAATAGTCTAGTGTCAATTGGTGCAAACTAATAACTAAGCCAAACATCGATGTGATGTCTAATATGAGGTAAAGGTAAGGGTTAGTAAATTTTACACATGTAGCCGGACCAAAGTGCGGGCGGGGTGAAATTCTCTAGATGCCGGACCAAGGATTTAGAGATACCTAACTTATCACTTTTAATGTAATGCATTAGAAAATGATTACTATTATTAGGATTACCGCGTTATGAGCTTATGGGGAACACATTCCTAGTTACTTTTAATAATCTGAATATAAATAAATACTTAGTTAAAAGCTATATTTTTATTGTTATTGTTTTTGTTTTATTTCAATTTGTTCAGATTTTAGATCGCCAAATTCGTGAATTTAGGACCAAGGAAGTAGCATCAGTAAAAGTTCAGTAGAGGAATGAATTTGTTAAGGAAGCTACTTGGAAAGCTGATGAGGATATGAAGAAGAGGTACCCAAGTCTCTTCGAATCCGGAGAGTTTCCAAATTAAGATACTAATCCTTTTCTTGGCATTTACTTTACGTTGCCTTGTTGTGTTTACATTTTTCTTGTTGGGTGTTTGAGGTGGATGTTAGATGTTTCACCCTTAGATTACTAAGAGTAATCTCATTAGAGGACGAATGTTTCTAGGGGGAAATATTGTGAAACCCCGCTATTTGACAGAGGTAGAATTAGAAAGAACCATTTTGGAAACAATAAACAATCTGAAATTTGGCAAGTATATTAAGTATGAGTTTTGGGTCAATATCAAACGACCATAACTCCCGGTAAAGGATGAGTTAGGTGAGGCACAAGATATCAAAAGAAAAGGCTTCAAATTGTCTTTCCAACGCCACTGAGTTTGCGAATTTTTGAGTTTGTATGAGGGAGATATGCTTGTTAGAAGTCGGGTTATCTGGATACGGAAAGTCATCCGGATTTTAGAGGGGTGTTTTGGTGTTTTCATTATCCATTTAAATTATTTTGTTTTTAGTAAGTTATTTGGGGTCTAAACCGAGGTAGTTCAGTTTACGCAATTAAGAATTACGCTAGGGCTTTGAGAGACGAGAAAAGAGGAGAAAAGTCAAGGCGTTCTTGGAGATTTCTTGCGGAATCGAAGTCATTTCACCAAGGGTTGATCCCTAAAGAGGTATGTGAGACTTTCATAGAATTTGGTTCGTTCACCCACGAGCCAAGCATGTTTAGTTCAGCGAAATTCATTCTAGAATGTTGAAAGTTTGATGAACTTGAATTGTGTTCTTGAAATTGGCTTTCGTTCTTGAAATTGGATAGGAATGTTCAGTTCTTGATGGAATCGTGTAGATTTTAGAGTCGTTTAGGAGTAGATTCTTGTATACATGTACTGGATATCTGAATATAAAGAGAAATTGATAAACGAATCGAATTTAGGTGAATTGGGCTTAGAAAACGAAGAAGGAAAAAGTCAGGCAGAAATTGGGTACCAAATCTGCGTCGCGGATCTGTTCCTCAGAAATGGAATTTTTTTCTCTGCATCGCAGAGAGGTCGCAGACCCCTCTGCCTAAAAATTTTATTTCACGACCAAATATTAAAATGCATGTCCGCGTCGCGGACTTGCTCCCAGACAATGATTTCTTGATTGTTTCTCATGTTTTACTAGCTAAAAACACTCCTATATATAACGAAATCTTTCCTATCATAAATAACAACCTTGAATTCATAAACCAATTGAAAGGTAGAGTTGAGAGTCAAGTCTTGAAAGTTCTTTGAGTTGAAAGTTCTTTGAGTCATTTTAAGAAATCTTTTACAAATGTTTTAAACTTGTTTTAAGACTTAAGCATTGAATATTAGAAAGCATAGAGCCAAGTTCATTTTCTTTAAAGTGTTATATGGGGACTATGTATTCCTAAAGAGTAAATGTTTTTTCACATTGAAGATGAGAGGAAACACCGATTTCCAAATGAGTTTTCATGTGTAGTTTTGAGTTCCATCTCTTCTAAGAGACAAGTTTTTGAGTAATAATCTGAAACCACAGAGAAAGTGTTATGTTTTTAAACATATGAGTTTAGTATATTTTTTTAGTATTGAGCACCGATATGGGGACAAGTTCATAATTTTTCAAATCAACATAAACCATGTAGCCAACGTGGGTAGAAAGGGTCATACTTTTTAGATGATTCCTTAATGATTTTAGCATAGATTAGTGGATCCACTTAGTTGAGGCGTTCTATATCCCGATAAGTTATAGGACCGTTCTGGCAGTATGGGTGAGACGCTATATCATCACATAGCTCATAGTGATGGTTGTCGGTTAGAGAAACTCCCACAAAATTATATTATATTTTTCATATAAATTTAGTTGATATTGTTTTATTCATACATTGAGGTTCTCCCTATCTGTTTCAATGCTTTATATAAACTGCATCTTTAATGTTGTTTATTTCTGCATTGAGTTGAGTATCCATGAGTTGAGTAAATATGAGGTAAGTGTTTTTTTCATAATTTAGTTCAAGCCTATGTCATGTTTAGTTTTCCCCTTGCATGCTCGTACATTCAATTTACTGATGTCATTTGGAATGCATCATTTTATGATGCAGTACAGGTAATCAAGATCAACATCCAACGCTTCGTTGATCCAGTTGAGCATCTAAGAGTCGTTTGGTGAGCCTCCTTACTATCTAAAGGATTCCCTTTTATTGCTTTGTTAGTTTAGTTGTTAGGATGATCAGGGGTCTTGTCCCGACATCCCTCATAGTATTAGAGGCTTGATAGACAGTTAGACGTTATTAGTTCATTAGTCTTAGTCATTGTAGTTGTTTTGATCATAAGACCTGAGTTGCCTTTATGGCCAGTCGAATGTTTTCCACTATGCATTTTAAGTTTGATTTATGAATCTATATCTTTAGTTGTCTTAAATGTTGAGTGTAGTATTGCTGAGTAGTAAGCCAGACCAAGGGTTCGCTTGGGGCAAACAATGGTTCTCGAGCTCCAGTCCCGCCCAGGATGTAGGCTCGGGGCGTGACATTCAAAATCTTAGTTGGAAGCAAATGACTTTGGATGATTCCAATCTGCTTAAAGATTGATTACAAAGTTACCCTATGAATATGGGAGATAAAAAGTACACAGTGGAATGTGCAAGCGCGTCCGGACACTATCGTCATAAAAAATGATTTGGTACATTGCTATGTGCCACTAATTTTAACCTTGGAGTCCAAATATTTTGTTTAGCTTGCTATTGAGGAAAGAGATTGGCATAATTAGGACTTTAAAGGAGAACCCTATATAGAGTTGCATTTTTATTATTCCTATACTTGTACAAGAATAAAAAAAGTACATTATCACCATGTGCTCAACCATAAGGAACGTTGTAGACCTTGTTATTAGTAGAAGCTCCTAACTTCAAAGTCAGATTATGTTTTTGCCCCTCTATAAATTAAAATGTTATAAAAATATAATTATTTAAATATATAATACTATGGAGATGGGTCTAAAATGCCCCCTCAACTATTTGAATTGGCACAAAATTACCCTCAATCAATCTTTCCAGCTTCAATTACCCAAGAAGTTAACCTTTTGGCTAAAAAATAACCTTGATGTAAACTTGTGGCTCATATTTTTCATTATTTTTAACAAATCCTTGAAAGTAAAATTTTTGAATATATATTTAGGGAAAAGGGTCTGAAAAATATTCTAACTTTGGCCGAAATTGCTATTACGATACCAAACTTTATGGAGGACCTTTTACCCCCCTACACTATTTAATAGTGTATTTTAAAAGTATATATGTGCCCACGTGGACACATTACTATTTAAAATGATGCAATGTTTATGATGTCCACGTAGACACATATATAAATTTAAAATACACTATTAAATAGTACATGGGTAAAAGTTCTTTTCCAAAGTTTGGTATAATAACAACAATTTCGGTCAAAGTTGCAGTATTTTTCAGATCCGTTCCCCATTTATTTATTATGTTGCCTAATATGATAGGTTTGAATTTAAACCCTTCTCAAATAAGTAATGAAAAATACAAATGATTCATATTTTGACGGAAAAAGCTTGAATATAGTATTCAAAAGAATATCAATTTCATGATATCTTCCTTTAGACCAATTTCAAATCAACCCACAATTTATTATTGCCCAATTTATAATTGGAGATCTAACTAAAATCGATACTCACCCAGTTTGATTGTCAGTCTAAAAAAATATTAATATTCTTTATTAATATATTTTTTTATATCAATTATCCAATTTTTTGTTCATTTTACTCTTTTTTTTTAAAAAAATCTCTTATTCTTAATTAAAATATCAAATATTTAAACTTGAAATGAACATACAAGTTCATATTCTTGTTATATTATTTTTATGTTCGGTGGGGATAGCAAAAGAAGTTATTTTCATTCTTTTATTTTGAATTTTGGATACACGCAAAAAAAAAAAAAATACTATATGGATACATAATTGCTTAATTAAATCATCTTCTATTGAACTAACTATTCGTAAGTGAATGTCGTTGTTATTATTCTTCTTTTTTATCCCTTGTTTTATTTACCATTAATTTAAAAAAAATAAATTAAAATGGTGGATAAAATCAAAGTCGAAAAAAATCAGATCAAACATACGAGTCCATATAGTAAGTATTTTCAAATTATTTTAATTGAGAAAGGCCTAAAATTCCCTTAAACTATGAGATTTGGTATAAATTTACCCTTCATCCACTTTGCGAGTGTGAACAGTTTGAAATAAGGGTATTATTGAGCCAAAAGGTTGACGTCTTGCGTATTTGAGGGTCGAAAGGTGGATGGAAGGTAATTTTGTGCCATTTCAAATAATTGAGGGGCATTTTATGCCCTTCTCCGTAAATACTATATCATTGTAATTACATAAATATGTAATGACCTTTTGACTTCATTCAATAAATTCTTAGTTAAATATCTAATTGAATAATAGTATTTAAATTACATAAAGGGGTGGTTAAGCAAGAAATCATTAAGTTAAAAAGTTTAATTACATACTCATAAAATATGATGGAATGTTATACTTATTAATTAAACAATAACAAATAATAAAGTAAATTTAAGAAGTTCGTCTGTAAATCGTAAGTTTTGTACGTGATTGAACCTATAATTTTTTGGTATAAATATATAAAATATATATATATATATATATATTACTAATAAATATTATTCCTTAGAGAAATAAATCTTCAAGATAAACATATACGAAAGTAAATGGTACTTTATGGTGCTATAAATAAACAAATAAATAATATTGTAATCAAGTTTTTTTATCTACTCTTATTGGAATTCTTTAAGAGAAACTTATAAAAACAATAACAGAAGAATTAACTTGTCGATTACTATATTCTAACAATGTAGCTAGGTCATTTTGTCTACTTTTATTAAAATACCAGTTAATGTATTTGATATTTTAGAAAATTCTTCTACCTTTTGTGTTTCCAACTTAATTGCATGGCAACAATATATTCGTATCAATTCATATCAAGTACACCCAATTTGCAAAGAATGTAGCATTGTTTTTGGGATTACAATTTGGAAGGAAGAATTTATTTTTGACAAAATTCTTCCTTTGGTTGGTATAGCATTATTCTTCTTCTTTTCAATTGATTTTTGGTGTGCGTAGCTGATTTTATTATTCCTTTTGACACAACATAAATTTGTTAGGTTACTTTTAGTATTTCTCATCTTTTTGTAATATTTAGATGTAGTGTTGTTGCTTCATTTGTAATTCTATTTACTTGATATGAGCATGAGCTTATCTTGTAGTGAAATTATGTTTTTTAAGTTATTATATTTTTTGTTGCTTCTCACTATGCATATTCTTATATTATTATACTCCTATTTTTCCCATTTTTTTAGGTATGTAAAAGTATATATAAACTTTAGTGCTTATACTTTTATTCGACATGAATAGTCCACTAGGTCAATTTTATCTCAATTTAGCATGTTCAAGACGTAAAACCTAAATAATAGTAAGCTGCAAAATTCTTGCATGCTTTCTCAATTCTTTTGTATATAACTTTTTTTTCTAAAATTTTAAGTTTCTTCTAATCTAGTCAAAGAACTTTTCCTGTAATCAAGTTCCTAGCACAGTTTTTTGGTTAATCTAAAGTGAAAAGACAACAATAATTATTTACTTAAAGAATAAGATCATAAATATACTGGCTATCTTTTTATGGACCAATATTAAATTTACCAATGAAATATCTATATATTACCATCAAAATAAATTTAGAAATTTTTTATTATTTTACCATATATTATATGGAGCATTATTGCTACTATATAAAATTTTAACTACAAAAATCACCCACCGAAGAAAGTTACTAGAGTTAGAGCTTGCAAGAGTATGAATTATATATTCTTTTGACAAAATTCTTCCTTTGGTTGGTATAGCACGATTCCTTTTTTTTCAAATGATATTTGACATGCGTTACTGATTTGTCATTCATTTAGACACAACATCCATTTGTTAGGTTACTTTTTCGTATTTCTTATCTTTTTGTAATATTTTGATGTAGTGTTGTTGCTTCATTTGTAATTCTATTTAATTGATATGAGCATGAGTTTATCTTGTAGTTAAATTACGTTTATGAAGTTATTATAATTTTTGCGGCCTATCACAATGCATATTCTTTTATTACTATACTCTTATTTTCCCCCCTTTTTAGGTATGTAAAAGGATATAAATTTTAGTGCTTGTACTTTTATTCGTCATGAATAGTCTAGTAGGTCAAATTTATCTCAATTTAGCATGTCCAAGAAGTAAAACCTATGTAATAGTTAAAGAGATTGAGAATCAAAGCAAACTTGAATGATCTTATTCAATCATAACATCAACTTAAATACAAGTAAGATGTAACTAACTTGACTAATTCTAAGGAACTACTCTAACAACTTAATATGTAACTAACTTGAGTAAATCTAAGGAACTACTTTAACTTAATCTAATTTTGTGGAAAAGATTGAATCAAATGATTTGAACTAAATCTACTCTAACAACCTGATAAGTATTGATAACAGACTACTATGAGTATTCTGTGAGTATCTCAACACATACCCTCAAGTTAGGTGTGGTGAAACCACACCTAATTTGGGTAAACACCGAAGGACGGCAGGCTTGGGCAGCGACTTTGTGAGATTGTCTGCAATTTGATCCACGGCAGGAAGATATTTGACTATCACTCTATCTGAGTTCACACTATTGTGGAGGTAATGAAAGTCTACTGTAATGTGTTTCATCTTAGTATAAAAGGCAGGATTTTTGCTGAGACATGAAACACCAAGGTTATCACAAAAAATGCTTGGCGTTTGTGAGACTTGATATCACAACTCGTCCAACAGGTTGTGGACCCAAGTAAGTTCAGAGAGTAAATTGGCTACCGATTTGTATTCTGCTTTTGTAGAAGACCGAGCAACTTATTGTTGCTTCTTAGAGGACCAAAAGATAGGATTTGGTCCCAAGAAGAGTATGTAACCAGATGTGGAGATTCTGTCACAGGGATCACCCGCCCAATCAACATCGGCATATATATATATATATATATATAGATTACTATCAGAGTGATGAGAGATTTGCAGACACGATGTTGCCGATGCCTTGAGATATCGAAGAACCCTTTTTACTGCTTTCCAGTGCTCCAGACTCGGGGATTGCATAAAATGAGCTAGTTTGTTAACTACAAATGCAATATCAGGATGCATGAATGATAATTATTGCAACATAACCAAAGTGCGTCAATACAAGGTTGCATCGGCAAGAGGTAAACCATCGCCACTTTTGGGTGGTAAACTTGAGCACATGGGTGTCGTAACTCCTTTATAGTCAGCCATATCAATATCTGAGAGAATCTCAAGTATGTATCTAGACTGTGATAAGACAATCCCATTTGAAACATGTTTGGCTTCGATCCTCAAAAAATAGTTGAGTTCACCAAGGTTCTTTAGGGAGAACCTATCAGCCAGAGAGTTGATTACAAGTGCGACAAAGGTTGGGTAATTCCCAGTAATGAGGATATCATCAACATACACTAGAATATACATCGTGACAGCTTTAGATGTAAAAATAAACAGAGAAGCATCTGATTCAGACTTAACAAACCCATATTTAGTCAAGTGAGATTTGAGAGCTTCATACCAGGCATGTGTAGCTTGTTTTAGGACATAAACGGCCTTTTTGAGATGGCATACATGATTGGGAAAATCAGAGTTAGTATAGCCTTTCGGCTGAGCCATGAATACTTCCTCCTGTAAGTTACCTTGCAAAAAAGCATTGTTCACATCATGCTGGTGAACTTTCCAGTTGTTTTGAATTGCAATGGAAAGAACAATTCTGATGGTGGTTTGTTTGACAATCGGACTGAAAGTTTCATGAAAATCCAATCCTGGACATTGTGTGAAACCTGTGACTCTAAAGATTGTCGGTAAGGAAAAGTTAGAGTGGGAAGGGGTGTACAAGCCTAAGCCAGCTAAGGTCATATCCTCCATTTGGGCTAGGAAACTGGTGGGGCAGGGATGTTTACCATATTTGGCTCATATTAGGGATGTTAAGGTTGAGTCTCCCTCTTTGAGTCTATTCCTGTAGTGTTTGAATTTAAGGAAGTGCTTCGTACTGATATGCTGGGTATGCCTCCCGATAGAGATATAGATTTTTGTATTAACTTGGAACCAGATACTCGCCCCACTTCAATCCCTCTTTAATGCATGGCTCTAGTAGAATTGAGAGAGCTTAAGGCTCAAATCCAAGAACTTCTTGATAAAGGCTTCATCCATCCTAGTGCTTCCCTATGGGGTGCTCATTACTTGTTTGGTAAGAAAAAGGATTGTAGTATGAGGATGTGCATAGACTATCGATAATTGAATAGGGTCATCATTCGAAATAAGTATCCATTGCCTCGGATGCATGATTTTTTTACCAGTTTCATGGTGTGTCAGTTTTCTCTAAGATTGATCTAAGGTCTGGTTACCATCAGTTAAAGATTAGGCTTGAGAATGTACCCAAAACGACATTCAGGACCCGCTATGGATACTATGAGTTTCTAGTAACGTCGTTTGGATTGACCAATGCAACTGCAACCTTCATGATTTTGATGAATGGTGTGTTTAAATCATTCATGCATTCTTTTGTTATTGTCTTTATTGATGACATTTTGGTTTATTCGAAAAGTGAGGAAAATCATGCCGACCATCTTAGTAAAGTTCTGGGTGTTCTTGGGAGACAAAAGTTATATGAAAAATTTTCCAAGTTTGAATTCTGGTTAAATTCAGTTGCATTTTTGGGTCATGTAGTTTCAAGGGAAAAGATAATGGTAGATCCCCAAAAGATTGAGGCGGTTAAGAATTGGGTCCGGCCTAGCTCTGTGACTGAAGTTAGGAGTTTTGTGGGGCTCTCTAGCTACTATTGTCAGTTTGTGAAAAACTTTGCTTCTATTTCCACTCATTTGACATGGTTGACAAAAAAAGAGGTTCCTTTCGAATGGATTGAAATATTTGAGGACAACTTTCAAAGGCTCAAAATTATTCTGATCATAGCACCTATTCTGGAACTAACGGTGAAAGGTAAGGATTTTATTAATTATTGTGATGCTTCACATTCGAGTTTGGGTGTTGTACTGATGTAGGATAAGAATGTCATAGCTTATGCATCATGACAGTTGAAGGTGCGTGAAAGGAATTACCCAACATATGATTTAGAGTTGGTAGTGGTATAGTTTGCTCTCAAAATATTGCGGCATTACCTTTATGGTGTCAAGTGTGAGGTGTTTACTGATCATTATAGTCTACAACGTGTATTCCCTCAAATGGATCTGAATTTGAGGCAGCGAAGGTGGATGGAGTTACTTAACGATTATGACATCACCATCTAATACCATCCAGTAAGGCTAACGCGGTGGCAGACCCTTTGAACCGAAAGGTGGTAAGTATGGGTTGTCTAGCTTGTTTGGGTGTGTCCAAGAGACCTTTGGCTAAAGAGATTCAAACCTTGGAGTCTAAGTTCATGCAGTTGGGCAACTCAGAGAAAGGTGGGGTGTTAGTTAGCATTGAGGTTAGACCCATGTTCATTGAGGAAATCAAGGCCGAACAGTTTGAGGATGAGAATTTGAATGAACTTAGAAAGAAGACAGTGTCTGGTAAGGCAAAAGATGTGGTTCTTGATGCGGAAGGTGTGCTTAGTTTTAAGGGGAGTATTTGTGTTCCCTAAGTGGATGAATTGATTCACAAAATGTTGACAAAATTCTGTGGTTCGCGGTATTCCATTCATCTAGGTGTGACCAAGATGTACCGAGATTTGAAGCGACTTATTAGTGGACTGGCATAAAGAAAGACATAGCTGAGTTTGTGGCCAAGTGCCAAAACTGTCAGCAAGTAAAGTATGAGCATGCAGGTTTGCTTCAGAGAATGCCAATTCTAGAATGGAAGTGGGAAATGATAGCTATGGCTTTTGTAGTCGGTCTTCCCAAGACTTTGGGGAAGTTTGATTCCATTTGGGTAGTGGTTGACAGATTGAATAAGTCAGCCTATTTTATTCCAGTCAGAGTAGACTATAATACTCAGCAGTTGGCTAAGGTTTATGTGAAAGAGATAGTGAGGCTGCACGGGGTGCCCCTTTCTGTCATCTCAGACCGTGGTACGCAGTTCACCTCCATGTTTTTTGGAATATTGTATGACGAGTTGGGCACTCAACTCACTTTCAGTACAACTTTCCATCCACAAATAGATGGGATGTTTGAGAGAACTATTCAAATGTTAGAAGACATGTTGAGGGCATGTGTGATTGATTTTGGAGGACATTGGGATAAGTTCCTACCGTTGTGTGAGTTCTCCTGTAATAATAGTTACCACTTCAACATTGACATGGCACCGTTCGAGGCATTTTATGGGAGAAGATGTAGATCACCCATAGCATGGTTTGAGGCTGGAGATGTAAAACCTTTGGGGGTTGATTTGGTGAAAGATGCTCGTGACAAAGCGAGAAATATCCAAGCTAAGCTTCTAGCAGCCCAGAGTCGACTGAAAAAGTATCCAGACCGTAAGGTTAGGGACATGGTATTTCAGGTTGGTGAACAAATTCTTCTAACGATGTCACCCATAAAGAGAGTAATGAGATTCAGTAAGAAGGGCAAGCTTGGTCCTAGATACATTAGTCCATTTGAGATTCTTGACTGTGTATGGCCAGTGGCTTATAGATTAGCCTTACTCCCTAGCTTATCTCGAGTTTATAAAGTGTTTCATTTGTCCATGTTGAAGAAGTATCATGGCGATGGAGATTACATTATAAAATGGGACTCAGTGTTGTTAGACAAAGACCTTCAGTATGAGGAGGATCCGATTGCAATTCTTGATCGTGATGTCCGGAAGCTCAGGACCAAAAAGATTTAGTCCGTGAAAGTTCAATGGAAGCATCGTCCGATTGAAGAATCTACTTGGGAAACCGAGTAGGACATGCGAGGCAAGTATCCCTAGTTGTTCGATTATTCAGGTACTACTCTATTCGTACCTTAGCCTGTTTCCTAGTTTGTCACTCGCAGATGAGTGATGGGTAAATTGGTATCTATTGTAACGACTTTTTCTCGTCGTTATAGAAAAGCCAACAAGGAAAGAATTTGGGCCAGAAAATCATTTTGTAGTAATTTGGAAATATGTAGCCTAGTCCAGATTTGGATGAAATCTGAGTTAGGTAAAGTCTAGGGAAATCTGGGAATGAACGGGGAACCTATTTATGATTTTTATTACATGAAGGGATAGATAAGACGTTAAGGAGCCCATATGACTTTACGGAATCTTATTCGGGGTGAGTAGAACTCCCAAAACAGATCTTTGCGTGAAGGGATAGTTTCTGAACGTCCTGGTTTGAAAGTGTATTGTGAAATGGGAGCTTAGAACTTAAATTCTGAGGTTCTGTCTTTGTGTAAGCTGCCAGGGTGGGATGGGGTCCGCCGTAGCAGGCCAGTCGCGAATTAAGTTGGGGAAAAATACCAATTTTGTTATTTTTCTGCAAACTTTGTTGTTAAGAGCAAGGAGACGACATAGGATAAGTTCTTGATAGTTTTCCATGACTTATGCTGCTAAAACTAAGGATTTTACTTCCCTAATCCGTTTTTTCAATCCGTAGATCTTAGATTTATGGGTAATTATCATCATGAGAGGTTTTTGGCCTGAAGTTGATGGTGTGAAAAAGTCGTAGATGCACATTAGGATCATGGGTTTGGTCTTGGGTAATTGGCTTTGTTATAATTTGGGTAAATTAGACCTTAATTATTGATCCATGCTCATATTAATTGTTTGTAAACCTAGAACAAGCGGAAAGAATCCGAAAAGGGAATGATCAAGTTTCTTAGGAGGATTCATGCTTGATTACGAGGTAAGTGATGGTTTGATTTCATGTTTGTGTGATATATGCCGGTTAATTTCTTCGTTGAATGCATGCAATACGAAAACAAGGAATGTGAATCGAATCTAATGCAAATAAGTATATGTATAAGAATAATTACATGACATGAAACCATTACTTGATTGTATGACTATGAGAATTGTTCTTTATGGGTGTGATTGTGATTGTGATTGTGGTTGTGCAGACTGGATCGGGTGTCACGTTCTGACACATATATTGGATCAGGTGTCACATTTTAACATATATATTGGATCAGGTGTAACGTTTCGATACACTAACAGTTTGGGTGTGGGTTGTGTCATGCTCGGAAGCTACCCCGTAACGCAGACATGAGACCTAGGATCACAAGTGAGCCCTAGCGAACCCTGTTGGTATGTCACACGCATACTAACTAAACTGAAGTAAGGAAATACTGTGCGGAATCTTAAATCATAAGATAAACTGAAATGATGGGGAGTACTTATTCTAAATCTCAATATATATAAAACTGAGAAGAGTTTAAGATACTGAAATAAAACTCAAATGCTAAAATTGAATCTAATTATGTCTGAAATAGAGCATCTAATTGACTAGAAATGTTGGGACATGCCCCAGCTAAATTTAGCAAAAACTAAAACAAAAGACTGAAATATAGAAAATAAACATGTCAGTTGTCCTCGGAGAATGAGGACTCACCAATGATTCTGCTGAGCTAAAGATCGAGAACCAATCTATGCGTGATCTGAAAGCGGAGGACCTGAACCTATATTACAAGAAGATGTAGCACAGAGTATGTGTCAGTACTTTGAAGGTACATAGCATGCATGGTATAGTAAAGCTGGACAATATACATAACTAAACAAAGCATATAACTGAGTAATGATATGAGATAAGCATGATACTATACTGAGAATACTAAACATGAACTAACTGAATGCAATGACCAAGTTTATAACATGCTAAAACTGAAATCTGAATTGTAACTTATAACTGAATTTGACTGTGGGAACTACTAATAACTGACATAAAACCACAAGAGTTAAATGTGGATTGCGATGTATATGCCCCATCGAGAGGACCCAATATACCCTGCTAGAGGTATATATGCATCACTGGTGTGATCACTAAATTGATGCCCACATAGGGTACTTACAACCTATGGGGTCACCTAATATGAGGACTTGAGGGTGACCGACCCTAGTCCACTTTGTATTAAGCCTACTCTCAAATGATTATGTAATTAACCCATTTGACTGAATTTCTGTACTACAGGATAGTTCAAAATACTGACATGATAACTTAAAAATGCACCATTTACTGTACTAATAATGAAACATTCGAAACTGAGGCATGTATTTCTGATATAACTGACCTATTATGAGTAATTAATGAACTAAAAGAACTACATAACTAGGGTTCTGAGTTTATGAAAGAATCTACGCAAAACAATACTAAAATCATGATAATTTGAGTAGGAACATTTAAGTAACTAATTCATAATGATCTGCTGAAATTGTAGAAACCCTAGTCCTTGATGATATGAAGGAAATCAAGAATCTGACTAAATTCTAGAGACTTAATAGGTGAAAGGAACCCACTAGTCAAATCCAACATACCTGCTGACAAAATTCACCGAGAAATCTTTCAATTTTGAGGCAGGAATTGACGAAACCTTGCTTCATGTTCTTGTAAGGTTTCTCAACTTTCTCCTCTGTTTTGCTCTAAGATTGATGATTTTTTGGTGAATAATTGATTAGGTTAGGTTCTAATTAGTTTATTAGGCTAAAACTAACCAAAAGTACGTCGTGTAGGGGTTAAACGACTCAATTTAGGGGTCTAACGCACAAGGAAAACACCAACTGACCCTTCACTTAAAAGCTGTCAGGGCCAGAAAATGAACTGACCGACGGTCCGTCCCGTCAACCGTCGTTATCTTTTAGAGACTGGGTTCTAGGGTCTCGATCCACATACAAGGACCACGTCCCGTGTTCTGACCTACGGTCCGTGGGTCGACCCTTAGAACAGTTTTTCTGGATTTTTTTTTGTGAGAGCTGTGGGTCGCCATCCACGGAACCCAGGTATGGCCCATGGGTCACTCTTCGGTCCGTGAGTGGTGCCCATCGGTGGCACCTGCAACATCTGAAATATGCATTCTGGTCTTTATAGGATACGGGGTGTTACATTATCTCCCCCATGGGAACATTCGTCCTTGAATGAAGACTAAACTAGCTGAATAGGGATGGAAAGAGCTGCAAACCCTACCACTAATTCCTGATGTCGCAACTCAGGGGTACCCCCTAGACGTAACATGGCATACTTGACCCCGAAGGGGTCTCAAACAAGCCCTTAGCATATCATGACATAAGAACATAGGGAAAAATGCGGAAAATTTAAAACTTTCTTTACGATCGAAGTTTTTTTATAAAATGAGAGAGTATATATAACAGTATGTCTCAAACCATCTATAGCACTTGCATTTTAAACTCTTGAAATACAATCTTAGGGACATATCCATTACATAAGTCTAAACTTAAAAGAAAGACAATAAAGGACACATGGTCAAGCCCTCGAATACAATGAGGACTCACCAATCTTCTTCTTCTTGATGTACTATGAACCTAGCAACGAGGATGGAATCCAATATCTCCAAAGCCTACACTTATAGAAAATGTAGAAAGATGGGGTTAGCACAAAAAGTACTAAGTATGGAAGCCATGCACAAAAATCCTTAAAACATGCATAAAAGAGACATTTCACTTGAAACCATGTTATATGCCATTTAAGAACATCATCTTTGAAATAGTTGGAGAATGCAACTCATAAGGCACTTCACATACATTTCATCATAACATAAGATATATCATTATAACAACAAGCATAGTCTCAAACATCAACATAATTTGTATCCCAATCTTCAGAAGGCATAGTTCATCCACATAGAAAAATACCAAGATTATCTCATCATAATAGAATCATCACATAAGCAACCTTTAGCTCTACTTGTGCAATGCATAAATAGGACCCCATAATCCTATCTACACTAAGTATCACTTCTAGGCCACCATGAACATGCTAACATACCTTGACCTCATTCATAGCAAACTTATATAGACAAAGAGACATTCATGTTCATATATTGTAATAGGTAAAGTCATTCATAACAATAACCTATATCATGCAAACATAAGATCACTTATCTTCATAGTATAACGAAACCATACTACAACTCACTTATAAGTCTACTCGTGCAATGTCTAAGTGAAGTCCCATACCCCCACCTACACTAAGTAAACCTATTAAAAAGTCATAAGCATAGTCCATGTTCATATTCATGTTCATTTTCATAATTCATAATAAAGCATTTATAACTCATAATAATCATGTCATGAGGGAAATCTACCATGCTTACTCTCAAAGCCTACTTGTACAATGCATGAATGAAGTCCATACCCCCATTCACACTAAGTAGAACCTCTTAAGAGACTATAGTAAACAACCCATGTTCTTGTTCTTGTTATTTGTTCATGTCATGATTCATGTTACTTGTTCATGTAGGGAGTTATAGCCTTAACCGACATAGTCCATGTGAGCTACATGGAATTCGGTGTC
Source organism: Solanum lignicaule (assembly GCA_029582545.1). Taxonomy (NCBI): domain Eukaryota; kingdom Viridiplantae; phylum Streptophyta; class Magnoliopsida; order Solanales; family Solanaceae; genus Solanum; species Solanum lignicaule. The sequence goes on from JAJOOF010000274.1 coordinate 161,621, forward strand.
ATGAACCCACACCGAAAAGAGATGTTCTACTTGCCTAAGGTAAAATGAACATGTTTAGCTTATAGGTGGATCAACTATCTAAGAACCTCTGTGGGCACATAGTTATGGGATAGAGAGATTGCTACTAGGAACCCCGACTAACTGAGGTAAAAGGTTCCCATCTCTTGATTCTATCCACTCGGTGCAAAGCTTAATTCCCTTTAAGTCTTTACTTAACTTCATTTGTTTATGGGAGGGTGACTTAACACAAAATCCAATACAATATCATGGTAGCTCATGGATTCATTGGGTGAGAATGTCCTTTCAATCTTAGAATCATCAACATGTGAGTAAACCTTTCACATTATGTTCACGGTGTTAATGAGAATAGCCTTTCAATCAACACAACAATATTATCATAGTCTTAGATAATTCATGCATAGTCATGTGTAAGGGTTAGAGGAGAAGGGTCTTGCATCAATAATACAAATACACAATAGTCATAGGATCTTCACTTTAGAAGTGAATCATGAGCTCATAAACAATTCTTGTCAACATGTACAAACCTTCATAATAAGCCCTTCAAGGGCTATGAATCAACTCATCCCAACATCTAGAATTAGCACATTAGATAAAGGGAATATCAAGATTCAACAATACAATGAAAACCTTAGTCATATCATAGCCATGTTCATACATGGGTGTGTGATTGTCCTTCCACTGATAAAACAATAACATTATCATAAGACACTTTATTCTCAAGGTATTCATAAACATGCTCATAATAACATAATCATGCATACACATCATAACTTGCATTCAAGGGTCATATTGAGTCAATACATCTAGTATTCAATTCAAGAAACATAGATACAACCATGACTCAAATAGTCCATTCATTTCATGCATAGACTCATGTGATCATATTATAGGTCATGTGGGTTAAGTCTCTTCACTATAGGACCATATGTAACTTATCATCCATAATAGCTTCTTTATTAAAGCCTTGACATTCCTGGTTTATTCATTTTAGCTTTTACCCTTTAATGCCCTAGGAGTCACCTTCATGTTACAAGCCTTACTCTGAAGCAATGTCTCACATGATTATTAAGTAACCATAGTTCTCAAGGTAACCTAACCACATGCCTCATTCTTGATCAATTATAGTCATATAAGAACATATAAACTCAATCTCAATACTACACAACCATGATCTATCATATAAGTCATAATCAAGCCAATTCATATTTAGAAACTTTACCCTAAATCAATTCAAGTCTAAGTGATCTAATCTAAGGCATTACATGAAGAAGTTCATCTTTCTTAGAGGATCACTTAAACCCTCAATTAGCATCTTTCATAGCATTGCCCTAATCACATCAATTTACCTTATAAATCTTAGGTTAATCAAGTATACAGGTAGAATTATACTTAGATCATGCATTTACATCATAATTAACTTACATCTAATCAATTGGACCAACTTGTAAAACCATCACATAATGTAAAGGAGAACCATAGCTAGGGTTGGGGGTCTCATGGATTCTTGAAGGAGTTGATTTAAAATCATATGAAATAAATCATACATTCATAAAAAGACATAATTCAACATTTAAAAGCAACTTTAAAAGGAATCCATGGAGTTGAGTTGAAACCCTAGCTAATTTGGTTTTCTAGATTTGAGATAAAAGCTTTTGAAAGGCCTCCTTGGGTTATAGCTTCCCAAGGATGAAGAAATCCCATACCTTAGGTGTAGAATCCCACGAAAATCCCTTGAAAAATATGAAATCTTGACCTTGGAAGCTTGAATCCTTCACCTTCAATGGAGGTTTCTAGAGAGAGAACTTTTGGAGGGGAGGGGAGGTTTTTGATTTGGGGGATTTGAATAATGAAATCTAAAATAGTATTTTATTGTTTTATTAATTTAAAAATATCTTAATTAACCTAAAATAACTGTCCAAACACTTAATAGGTCGAAATAGGAATTTACCAAAACAACCTTGCTTTGGCCGAACCCAAGACAGATTGCACAGTGATGGACCACGGACCCAATCCATGGACAGTGGATGGGTCCATGGACCGTCCTGGCTATCCATGGTTCATGGCTGAGGATTGTTCTTAGAGGCTATTGCAGGGTTCGACCTACGAAGACCATCCACGGACAGTGGATGGACCTACGGGGCGTGAACCCTATCCGTAGGTCACCACATTTTGGTGACTCCCACTTTTCTTTGGGGTCTTGATGGTTTAGCTATGGGTCCTCCTCAAGGACCCCTATAGGGGTCCTTGGGGAATCGTACCTTGACGTTAAACCCCTAAACCCCTCAACCTAAGCTCGGGAAGACATTTTACCACATGAAAACCCATAAAACCTCAAACTTAAACTCATTAAGCTCTAGTTTCACCTACTAGATTTTATGGTCATTACGTTATCTCCCCCTTAGGAACATTCGTCCTCGAATGAAACTTAAAACAAATTAAGGGGTTAACGACTCAAGACTAGCAACCCACCATGCATGCAACATCATAAATAAATGCACAAAACTAGGAGGAAACATTACTCCATCACACCATACTCAATGCAACATAAGGAAGTATGAATTACATCTAATAACCCATTTATGCATGAGGTTTTCATAACTTGTCATGTTCGAGGAGGAATTACCATCTCCTAGCCATAATATGCTCAACACACTGTCATGGAGCTCATATGCAAATACTTCTCAAAACAAAGCATTTTATTCAAGGAGGAATTTCTCAACTCCTAACAAAAGCATGTTCATATTCTTCCATGAAGTACAATAGGCAACGCTTACTCAAAGCACCACAATATGAGGGAAAGAATTTACATAAACTCATTTCCTTTCCAAACACAAGTTTTCATGAACATGCATTAAATAAAGAAGTCATGGCAACATATAAGCACATAACAACAATGTTAGCTATGCACACCATCTCCCCCTTAGGAGTGAGCCTATACCAACACATCTAAGCATCATTAATCACATAATCATAGGAGAAATTACATTTTCTCAATAAAAGCAAGCTCATCACAACAACATGGAGTGAAAGTGCCATTTCTTCAAATCACAACAAAGCATGTTCATCACATCATCTCAGGAAGTCAAATATGCCATCACCATACTAGAATGTACAATTACATGAGGAACACGTAAAGAATGGAAAAACCCATTTTATACAAAATAAGAATCTTTCAAAAAGATGCACAACATAAGGAGATCATGGAAATTTCTAAAACATTCATGACACCTAGAAACAAAACAAGGCTCATAAAGGAACTCTTGGTCTCAAGCTAGAATAGGAATAGGAGAAAATGATGAGGACATCGGAACTCTCAATTCATTTCGCTAACTAAGCACATGATCTTCCCCTTGGGAGTAACCCCCTTTTTACAAAAACCTCAATTACTACTCCTTTCAGCAAACTCAAGGCATTACCAAGAAACATTATAACCTTATCGGGCTCTAAAACCATTAGAGGTCTAATAATCATGCATCCAAAACATACCAAGGTTAACAAAAGTAACTCTATGGGACAAGGAATTATTTGGACATATGTAACATCCGAGATTCAAAAATCATGAAATGAGTCAAGGAGAACTTATCATTTTAGGCTAGAGGAGAAATATAAGGGAACATAAGGATATTGGGACATCTCATTGGCCCTAGGCCTCCCAAATAAGAACCTTCAACTAAACCCTTACTAAAAGTACCACTCCTCCACATTTTCATGGAAGCACTTTCTTACTCTTCTATTTCTTAACTTACCGGTCTAAGATCCCAATTGGTACTTCAAAATTAGAGAGGTTCTCATTTATGCACTCTTGCTTACAAGCAACCTTACCAATGCCACTCAAAGTCTCACATGAGCCTACCAAACTGGGACTAAACCTTTCGAACTCACTACACCTCATAAGGTGAGAATTACAAGTCAATCTAAATCATGAACATCTAGAACACTCAATGGCCTTGCCATCTAAGCACTTTTCTTGAAATTCTAAGGTCGGAGCAAGTCATCACTCAACTCTTATATTTCTCACACAAGGTGATCCTAAACCATGAAGAGTTTACACTTCTAGCCTCTTTCAAAGGAGTCTACTCACTCGACATCTCTAGGTACCACTATTCATCAAATCTTCAAACACATCATAAATCTCACAATGGCTAAGTTGGGTTATACCAACAAACACATATGGCCACAATTAAACCCATGAACACTAAGGATAACATAAAGCTCATCCTGCCCAATTTATCAAGTCACAAAAGACAAGTACTACCAGATTACTCCTACAAGGTTCAACACCTTAGATATCTCATCTATAAACTCTAGAGGATTTTCCCTTATCTTTGACCCACAAAATTCTGGAATCTTATAAAGCATAAAACACATATCGGAAACCTTAAGATCCAATACCACTCACTCCTTGAGACTTAAGGGTAGACATCTTCTTTTGGTTAAACTTAGGGGAAACTTAGAAGAGCTTTATCCCTGAAACCTTTGTCTCTCTCAATTCTATCAAGGTTGGATCAAGACAATTCTAGACCATTTCAACCCATATCATCACCTTTGGTGGGATCTATCAACCAACCATATCTAGGTATTATTTAAGCACCCTAATCACAATGACCATGCTTCAGATCAATCTTAAAAGATAACTAACTCTTTGAAGTTGGTCAACACTTACACTCTTCTTCCTCACCTTAACTAGGTGGATGCAACCCTCAAAGTCAACTTTAAGACACAACATAAACCATACTTATGTCATAGCATTTCCCCCTTTCCACTCTCGGATAGGCTCATTCGGGAATAAACAAATTGACTATACGGGTTCTATCATCAACTAGGAGCATGACAATAACACTACCAATCCACCCTAAGGGTGTCATATAAATTTAGCATATAAAGTCCTATCTAGTCACATAGCCATAATTGGCATAACAACAACATTTTCTTCTTCGCTCCTTGTAGCATAAGCCCTCCGAGTAGTCATATCCTAAAGACCATCAGTTATAGAGAAAGACCTTCAAGAGTTAAACTCTATGGCACGACTAGAGAATGAAGAAGTGAAGTTTTTTTCCTAACATCCGATAGCCTCCAATTCATAAAATGTGGCGCGCTTCACATTTATGAACAAGACTCTACTAGATGTGGTTTGATACACCCTAAATTTATCCCAAAATCTTATGCTCTGATACCAAGTTTTTCACGACCCAAGGGTACACCCTAGATGTTACACGGCGTACTTGACTCCGAAGAGTTCTCATACAAACCCTTAGCATATCATGACATAAGAACGTAGGGAAAAATGCAGAAAATTTAAAACTTTCTTTACGATTGAAGTCTTTTATAAAATGTGAGAGTATCTATAACACTGTGTCTCAAACCATCTATAACACTTGGATTTTAAACTCTTGAAATACAATCTTAGGGACATATCCCTTAAATAAGTCTAAACATAAAAGAAAGACAATAAAGGAAACATGGTCAAGCCCTCGAATACAATAAGGACTCACCAATCTTCTTCTTCTTGATCTACTATGAACCTAACCACGAGGATGGAATCCAATATCTCCAAAGCCTACACTTATAGAAAATGTAGAAAGATGGGGTTAGCACAAAAAAGTACCAAGTATGGAAGCCATGCACAAAAATCCTTAAAACATGCATAAAAGGGACATTTCACTTGAAACCATGCTATATGCCATTTTAGAACATCATCTTTGAAATAGTTGGAGAATGCAACTCATAAGGCACTTCACATACATTTCATCATAACATAAGAGATATCATTATACCAACAAGCATAGTCTCCAACATCAACACAATTCATATCACAATCTTCACAAGGCATAGTTCATCCACATAGACAAATACCAAGAATATCTCATCATAATAGAATCATCACATAAGAAACTATGAGCACTACCTGTGCAATGAATAGATAGGACCCCATAATCCTATCTACACTAAGTATCACTTCTAGGCCACCATGATCATGCTTAACATACCTGGACCTCATTCATAGCCAACATATATAGACAAAGAGACATTCATGTTCATATCTTGTAATAGGTAAAGTCATTCATAACAACAACGCATATCATGCATACATAAGGTCACATATCTTCATAGTATAAGGAAACCATACCACAATATTTTGTCTTGTGTCAATAATTATTTTTTGTGAATATCCAAAGTGGACTTCTAAGGAATTGACGAAGTTCCACAGAAATTAGGGATGGAACTTTACAAGAAGAAGAAGATACAAATACCGGTATGATTTGCTTAGTTTTCATAGGGCACTTTGATGAGACAAGACCGAAGAGATATAAATGTATGAAGGGACACAAGAGTTAAAGAAACGAATTTAAAAGTTAAAATAAAATAGGAGTGAAAAGCTGAAAGTACAAAGAAAAATATAAAAGTAAATTCCTCAATTCTAAGGGTGCCACGTAGAAGGGCCTAGAGTTCTCTTTTATATAGATATATAAGATTTAGACCCAAAATAATCATACTAACATTCTAAACCAAAATTCTCGTACTAACATTCTAAACCAAATTCTCACTGCATCAACACCCAACCTAGGCCGACCCTGGATGCGTCACAATAAACCACATAACCGTCGAAACCATCTGGTAGAGTCAAGATATGAGCTTTAGTCAACCTAATCTTCAATTCTGTGAGGATTTTCTCACACTCATCTAACCACTGACATTTGACTTTCTTCTGAATCAATTTAGTCAATATGGAAGCTATGGATGAAAATCCTTCAACAAATCTCCTGGGACAGTGGTGTACTACCTCAATTTTCTGAGAATCCACTCGGATCCCTTTGTTCGATACCACATGAACAAGGAAAGCGATACATTGTAACCAGAATTCACATTTGCTAAACTTAGCGAATAGCTGGAGATCTTTGAGAGTTTGCAGAACAACTCTCAGATGAGTCACATGCTTCTTCTCACTCCGAGAATAAATGAGGATATCATAAAAAAATACGATGATGAACAAGTCCAAATACTGTTTGAACTTCCTATTCATTAAGTCTATGAAAGTTGTAGGAGCATTTGTTAGTCCAAAATATATAACTACAAATTCATAATAATCATACCGAGTTCTGAAAGTTATCTTTGGAATGTCACTATCTCTGATTCTAAGTTGATGATAGTCGGATCTAATGTCTATCTTAGAAAAGCAACTAGCACCCTGAAGTTAGTCGAATAAGTCATCAATATTAGGGATAGGATATTTGTTCTTGATTGTGACTTTGTTCAACTGCCGATAATCAATGCACATTCTAAGAGAACCATCTTTCTTTTTCATAAACAACAATGGAGCACCCCATAGAGTGTTACTAGGTCTGATGAATCCCTTATCTAAAAGGTCTTTAAACTGCACTTTCATTCTCGTAAGCTCGTCCAGAGCCATTCTATAAGGAGGAATCAAAATAGGCTGGGTATCTGGAAGGAGATCTATTCCGCAATTGATTTCCCTTTCGGGAGGAACTCTAGAAAGATCTTATGGGAACACTTCTAGAAACTCATTTACTAGCGGAATCACAGAAGAGTTGGGGATTCAGACATTGAAACCTTAACCCCAATAAGATGATAGATATACCCTTTGAAAATCATTTTTCTAGCCTTAAGGTAAGAGATAAATCAACTTATAAGCACTGAGCTACTACCCTTCCACAAGACTGGCTCGTTTGGAAATTAAAACCGAACGGTTCTAGTTATACAATCGACTGAGGCATAACAAGAATGTAACCGATCCATGCATAGAATGATATCGAAATCAACCATTTCAAACTCAACGAGGTCTACTGAGGAAACTTTCTGAGGAACTATGATAGGGAAATTTATGTATACCCGTTGATGCATATCATGACCAACGCCACTAACCTACAGTACGAGTGTCTACGATCGTTGATAATATAGTAACCCAACCAAGGGTTGGGGTCATTCCCTGGGGATTGGTTTTGAGAATTAGTAGAAAAATAAAATTAAGTTCAAACTAGTCGTAGCTAAAGACATTAACGATTAAAAACATTGTAAATTAAAAAGGGTGTCACAAAGGTGTCAAATATCAAATGGGGGTTTTGTCACAAGTAGTAAAAAACAAAAAAATAACAAGAAAATCAAGTATGGGGACAAGTTCTTGGGGTGTGACCGCAATACAAGTTGAGATAAATCGTTAGGTACATGCTTTCCATCGGAAATTTGCAAGATAATAGTGACTAGTCTAAGCTTTAGATGGAAATAAGTTCATTCTCGGGCAACTTACCCCGTTTCGAATGCGTTCCTCTCAGACACCCATTTGCTGCATGAAGGCCAGCCTACGCCTTACCCACTCACTCTCTCGAGCTGAGTGTTAGGATATGGGACTAGGGATCACCCTCTTGGGCTGAACCTTATGTCGACCCACTCCTTAGGCCATCAGTCTAGCGGTCTTGGTTTCGCGACCTCCCTCTTGGGCAAGCTGAAAACACATGGATGGTTTTGTATTTGCAACTACAAACCCATTAGTTTAAACCACAACCACTAGGTGAAATCACCATTTAAATACATCTAACCTATCAGCAAGCAAGACCCAACAATAATATCAACACATATTTGCTAAATGACACCCCAAGAATAGGGGTTTTTAGCCACATATCAAGAAATAACAAAATACACCTAAAATGCTACTAAAATCAAATGGGTATAAGGAATTAAACATTGATTTAAGAAAAGGAAGAAGAATGGAGAAGACCCACTTCCAACTTGGGGAATATGAAATCCTTCTTTCTTCACGTCTCCCAAAAACCCTCTCCAAACTTGAGAGAAAATATCCCAAAAGTACTATTCTATTGTGAAAATTAAAATAAATGTTCGAAAATCTAAAAATTAATAACAAGTTTAGTATTTATAGACTTCAGAAAATAGTGCTGGTAGATGTTTCGGTGAGGTTAGTCGGAATCACCGATTTACTCGGTGATCCGCCCTTTGGGTATAGTTCTTCGCCGTCTTGCACTAGCCTTCATCATGGTCGTGCTCTATATCATTGGGCGAGATAGTACTGATTCGAGGAATTATTCGGTGAAACGCCGACTGATCCTTTCATCGCCTTTTTGATCCTGCTCCTTCAGGGCTTTGCCTACTGGAACAAAGGGTGGAGTGCGTCCCTTCGGTGAATCGCCAAGTGTGATTGGCGATTCCCAGGCTTCAGCTTCTTCGTTCTTTTCAGCCTTTTAGTTCCTTTTTGCGCCTAAGTGTCCATGCTTCCAATAAAACTTCAAATACCTGAAACTTAAGAGTTTTTATCAGATATTGAGACAAAATAAACATTTGAGGACACTATTTCTATCAAAATAAAGCCCTAAATGAGTCCAATTTGTGAAATCATCAACACTCCCAACTTAAACTTTTGCTTGTCCTCAAGCAAGCTTAAGTTCAGCCATTTAAAAGGGATGTCTCAAATAGTGCTACACAAGACTCAATTACTCATGCACACAACAAGACTCAAATTACTCATGCAAAGTGCTACTTGTGCAAGTTGAAGCTCAACAAAAAGTATCCAAATGCCCTTACATAAAGAATGATTCCATATTCACACACAAAGGTTAATCAACTGAAGATCAGGAATCAGATGCAACGTTCACACTAAAAAAGAGGAACACAATGCATGTTTTCACCCATAGGCTTGCCCTTATTTTCCAATTGATCTTCGGTTCGGCTCGCTCAAGATAGAAAAAGGTCTTTCTAAGGCTTGTAATGAGGCTGAGTGTAAAGTTATGGTCATTTAGGATCAGTGACTTTTCATCTTCGTGAGATGTTGTGTTCTCAAGGCATTCCCTTTTTTTTCTTTATCAATTCTTTTTCTAGTGCTTCTAAGTGATCTTTTTATTCATTTCCATGGATTGCTTGAAAATGCGATTTCTTTGGTACTTTATTCCACAAATATGTTTTTTTTATTCGAAGGGTTTCCATTGTTCTGCAACACCAGGGGTTTAGGGGGACTTTTCTTGCACTTCTTGACTTCTCCTTTTCCTTTTTACCATACCCCACCTAAGTTGGCTATTCGCTAAATCACAAATCAAGAGGATTATAGGTAGTGGGTCAAGTAAGGTCTAGGGTTCATCAAGGTTTTTTCAAAGAAAGGTAAGGCTCAAAGGGTGTTCCAAAGAGTTTCACACGCTCACGGGTAGGCCACAAAAGCAGTATATGTCAAATTTCACTCACACTCTTTTAAGTTGCCTAAGATCATTTCAAGAGCACACCTTTATAAATTAATCAGACTAACATGGCAAACTCTAGGTTTATTCATGCAAGGTTCTAACGAAGCTCATCACACAAGGCATTGACACTTAAGTCAAACAAGACTACACACTTTCGCTAGTGTGCAGCGGTCATTACAAGGGAATCAATTCGATAGATGGCTAATCACAACGAGATGCAACGATTTTACATATTGTTTATGCAACTTCATTTGGCCTCATCGTAGCCGTACATTCATGTTCGTTCGATTGTAAGCACTATTTAAGTCTTCGGTATTGATTGAAACCAAGACTCATTTTTTTGCAAAAGAACAGCCACATTCAACACATGAGAGGTTGCATAAATGTGCGAAAAGTTCAAAAATTTTCAGAAGGGTCAAAATAATTTTGCAATTAAAAATAAATGGAAACGGAGTCACAAGCTCAAACAATCGGAAAACAATTTTAAAAATACAATTAAAGACAGACAACCCAAATGTGCACCAAAACACAAGTATCCGAAACAAGCAAAAACAAGGTGGGACTCACCCCACCACAAATAAGAGCGTTTGTCATCAAATGAAAATAATGACAGTATCTAGAGTTGAAGAAATATAAGACATAGAAATAGGTAAAGAAGGGTCATGTCTATGCAGTCTCTCTATCTGTCGGGGCATCAGTGCCTGATGCATCTCCCTGAAGTAAAACAATGGTCCCCGTAGTATTGTTGTTTTTGTCATCATTGTTTGCCTTTGCCTTGGCCTCTGCAGCAAGATTAGCTACTATCATCTAATTTATTTGATGAGCTACTCCGAAGGCCCATATTGCATTAACTAAACTTCGAGCCGTGGAGGCACATCAGGGTCGATGGGAATTAGCCTCTTTGCCTTGTCTTCCTTGGTATATTTCCTTTGTCTGGCTAGCTCTACTTTCTTTTCATCTCTTTTAAACTCTCATGCTCTTACATGTCGGGGTGGCATGTCCCTTCCTGCAACTTTTTGTCTAGCCATTTATCGATGCTGAATTAGATTGTGATGACGTGCTAGGCAGCAATGCTATTCAAATCTATGCACAATTTGACACTTAAAATAATTTAAAATGGTAGGAAGTATAAATCTAAAGTGCATGTGTGAATTTGATAGGGTGTAAAAGTGAGAGGAAATGAATGAAATAGAACTTTTTAAACCTGTGGCTTGCAAAAACCATCCAGTTTCCCCCTATTTTGCGATGTCAGTCAAGTTCGCCCATTCACTTGGTGAAGCGCCAAGTGGCTAGTTTCTTCGCCAATTGTGACAGGATCTGCAACTCATGTGAGGATTCCAATCGACGGTTTTAGGATCCAATCTAACAATGCCTTGAGTCAGACGGTGGAAAGAATCGTGCTCGCTGATCTTGTCTGCGATTCGCGAAATGGACATGTTGCCTGCTTACATATACTATTTCAATCTCCTCTCTTAGTTTAACCTGTACAAATAACACAGCATTATTCTACTAGTAATTAGGAAATACTTAAATGGTTTTGGGTTGCCTCCCAAATAGCGCCTTCGTTAACGTCGTGGCACGACGCAACTCCATCTTCAGACCTCACACTTGGGGTTAGCTATAGTACCACAAGGCAAGCCCCCTTGTTGTCTCGGATTGAAATGAGACGAAATATGACCCATTTGGTTCTCCAACTGCTTGGTTGAAACAGAATGAGAGGTGACGGTCTGGCTGAGAGTAGACACGTCTTCTTTCATGACTTTCAGTATTCTGTCTAACCCTTCAACTTTGTTTAGAATACGCGAGAGCATATCCTCAGACCTACCACCTTCCGAATCCTTGGGCTTCTAACACTCGTGGGGGAGCACATATCTATCCTTCTCCCCATCTTTCCAATTTGGATTACGGTCCCTTCATTCACGATCTCAATCCTTCCAGCCTTCGTCTCTAACCCATACTTGATTACCACCTTGCCTTGGGTAGTTTGAACGATAGCCCCGCCTTGGTTAGCTAGAAAATTTACTTACTCATCACACATGGCTTCAAATTTAATTTCTTTAGGATTTGCACCCCCAACTCCCACATCATTGACACTACGAGAACCAGCCCCAATGACATTTTTGGATAAAATTTCAAGCTGCGTCATGATGTTGGCCATGTTTTGGTCTCTATCATTGTCCCTTTCAATCTGCTCCTTAGATAGCTGAAATATGATCGGTGAGACCTGGTCTTCGCGGGTGTACCAGGCCCTGTTGATGGTTGTCATACCATAGTGAAGTTGAGCTGCTACTGCATATGGTTGCTGCATTAATCCTCCGGGTGAGAGTTGGTCAGCTACACCTTTGTTTATCGAATCTAGACTCTGGTAGAAGTATTGAAGGAGCATATTATCAAGTCGACCATGGGTTAGGCATTGCAGCACCAATTTCTTAAACCTATGCCAAGTTCCGTGCAGAGGCTCTCCATTCAGATGGTTAAAGCTTTGGATGATATCCCACATAGTCATTCTCGGGCAACTTACCGCATTTCAAATGCGTTCATCTCAGACACCATTTGCTGCATGAAAGTCAGCCTACGCCTTACCCCACTCACTCTCTCAGGTTGATTGTTAGGATATGGCACTAGGGCTCACCCTCTTGGGCTGAACCTCATGTCGACCCACTCCTTAGGCCATCATTCTAGCGTTCTTGGTTTCGCGACCTCCCTCTAGGGCAAGCTGAAAACACATGGGTTGTTTTGTATTTGCAACTACAAACCCATTAGATTAAACCACAACCACTAGGTCAAATCACCATTAAAATACATCTAACCTATCAGCAAGCAAGACCCAACAATAATATCAACACATATTTGCTAAATCACACCCCAAGAATGGGGGTTTTTAGCCACATATCAAGAAATTTACAAAATATACCTAAAATGATACTAAAATCAAATGGGTATAAGGAATTAAACCTTGATTTAAGCAAAGGAAGAAGAATGGAGAAGACCCACTTCCAACTTGGGGAAGATGAAATCCTTCTTTCTTCAAGTCTCCCAAAAACCCTCTCCAAACTTCGAAGAAAATATACCAAAAAGTACTGTTGTATTGTGAAAATTAAAATAAATGTTCGACTCTCTAAAAATTAATGACAAGTTTAGTATCTATAGACTTCAGAAAATAGTGCTAGCGGATCTTTCAGCGAGGTTAGTCGAAATCACCGATTAACTCGACGATTCGCCCTTTGGTGTAGTTCGTCACCGTTTTGCACTAGCCTTTAGCATGGTCGTGCTCTGTGTCATTGGGCAAGATAGTACTGCTTTGCGGAATTATTCGGCAAAACGCCGACTGCTCCTTTCATTGCCTTTTTGATCCTGCTCCTTTAGAGCTTCGCGTACCGAAACAAAGGGCAAAGTGCGTCCCTTCAGCGAATCGCCAAGTGTGATTGGTGATGCTCAGGCTTGAACTCCTTTGTTCTTTTCAGCCTCTATGTTCCTTTTTGCGCCTAAGTGTCCATGCTTCCACTAAAACATGAAATACCTGAAATTTAAGAGTTTTCATCAGATATTGAGACAAAATAAATATTTGAGGAGACTATTTCTATCAAAATAAAGTCCTAAATAAGTCCAATTTGTGGACTCATCACCCGTCTAGCTATAACTGGGTCACCAACTAGAGTAGAGATCGACATGGGTTCTGAAAGAGCTTCTCGATTGAAACCGAATTTTACTGTGCTATATAGGGAGTTACAATAGACAGTGTAGCCCTTGGATCTAACAATACATGAACATCCAAATAAAAGACTCGCAACGTACCAGTCACCACACTCGGAGAAGTACGATTACCTAAAGCACTCCCTTGTTGCATAGAGCCCGATTGTAACATCTCAGAACCCATATATAGAAAATGCAATAGAAAACCAGCAACACTAGGTGAACCACGACAAGTTCACGGACCGTGAAAGGGACCACGGTCCTTCCACCTGTTCATGGATTCACACCCCAGCCCAGAAGTGGTGGACCACGGGACACTTCACGGGCCGTGGACCACCACACGAGCCAGATTGGTGCTCGTGGAGGTCGGACTGAAACAACCAAGCTTGGACGTCAGACAATGGGGGCCTTCAAGGGTCGTGGTTTCAACGTTGAGTTGTGGTGTCTTCCGTAAAGTTTGACTAGTGCTGCCTCTAGCCCAGGTGAAGTACCACGAGGACCTTCCTGCTCCATGATCCTGCACACGGTCTGTGAGGTGGACCTTAGTAGGAAGACCTAAAATCAGCCGCTACTGTACCAAGGACCACGACCGACACCATGGTTCATGGTACCTTTGACAGCCCGTCATAGGAGTCATCGTTAGCCCGTCAGACTTTTTAAGTAGGGTCATTTCGGTCTTTTCCCCTATGCGTTGGACACCTAAACTACGTGGTTTTGATCATTTTTTGCCTAGTAAATAAATTAGAACCTAACCTTATCAATTATTCACCTAAATCAAGCAAAAATTATAGTAAAACAAATTAGAGAGAAAGTCGAGCAGCCCTCCAAGAACACGCATCAAGGTTTCTTTAGTTCCATCCCCACAATAAAAAGATTTCTTTGTGAATTTCTTTACCAGGCATCTTGGATTGCACTAGTGGATTCCTTTCACCCATTAGGTCCCTAGATTTCCGTCAGAATCTTGATTCCCTTAATATTCTCTAGACCTAGGGTTTCTTGAATGTTTAATTATTGGGTTTTTGCTGTTAGAATGATCCAAATCAAATTATCATGTTATTGCTTAGTTTCTCGTATGATATTCAGAACACTAGCTATTTAATTCTTTTACTTCATGAATTACACATACTAGGTCAGTTATTTCATATATACATGCTTCAGTTTACGAATGTCACATTATTAGCTATAATTGTTTCATTCTTAGAGTTTGCATGTCACTAATTGATCTATCTAGTACTTCCCATTTCAGTCATAATATTACTTGTATATGCATTCTAATTAGGAGTAACTTAATAGCAAGTAGACTAATGTTCAGTGTAACCGAATAGTCCTAGAACTACATGCCCCCGTAGATTTATAAGTCCCCTCTCTGGGCATTACATTTTAGTGATCACGCCAATCATGCCTCTATACCTCTAGCAGGGTATATCGGGTCCTCTCGATGGGGCATATACATCAGACTCCACATTTAGCTCATGTGGTTTTATGTCTACTATTAGTAGCTCCCTTACAGTCAGATTCTATTGCACTGACCATGTTATCAGTTACAGTCAAATCGCAGTCTGAGCATGTTATAAACTTGGTCATTGCATTAAGTTAGTTCATATTCAGTAATCTCAGTATAGTATCATGGTTATCTCTTATCATTGCTCAGTTATATGCTTCGGTTCAGTTATGTTTATTGTTCAGCTTTATTTTATTCTACATGCTCAGTACTTTTCATGTATTGAGGAATACTCTGCGCTACATCTTCTCATAATATAGGTTCAGGTTCTTAGCTTCCAGATAACGCATAGATCAATTCCCGATCTTCAGCTCAGCAACATAAGTGGTGAGTCCTCATTCTCCAAGGACAACATACATGTTTCCTTTGTTTTTAGTCTTAGTGTCTGTTTTTGCTAGATTAAGTTGGGGCATGTCCTAACAATTCTAGACAATTAGAGGCTATTTTTAGACATAGTTACATTCAAGTTTAGCATTTTAGTTTGACTTTTTGGTTGTTGTTAAACTCTTAGTTTTTATATATATATATTAAATAGTTTATGGGTATTCCCCATCATTTCAGTTTACATGTTGATTTAGCTTCCGCACAGTATTTCTTTACTTCAGTTTATTTAGTATGCTTATGATATGCCAACAGGGTTAGTATGGGGTCACTCGTGATCCTAGGTCCTGTGTCCGCGTCCTGGGGGTAGTTTCAGGGCGTGACAAACTTGGTACCAGAGCACTAGGTTTAAGTGTCTTAGGATGTCTGAAAAGCCGCGCTAAGTAGAGTCCTTTTCATAGGTGTGAAGGGCACCACATCTAATGAGAAGAAGGCTACAAAGTGTTTTAGAAAAACTTCATTTTCTTGTTATTCTTATCTTGGCAAGGTATGATCTAATTTCTCGTTTCTAACTCGACGTTATGCACTTTTAGATCATGCCTTCTCGTAGAGCTTACAGAAGGAAAGAAAATGCCCAAAATGCTAACGCAGCTCCTCCAGTCCCAGATCAGAAAGTTTTTAATGTTGAGTTTTGGAATGCCATTCAACTTTTGGCTCAAAGTGTGACTAACCAGAACAACCAGCAGGTTCCAGTTCCTACAAATGCTAGTGGTGGATCAGTGGAAGAGAAGGTTCGCAATATTGTAAGGATGAATCCGCCTGAGTTATTAGGATCACGATTGGTGAAGATCCCCAAGACTTCATAGATTAGGTCAACTAAATCTTTGGAGTCATGCAAGTGACATGTAATGATACGGTAGAGTTGGCATCCTATCCGCTTAAGGATGTAGCTCACATCTGGTATACTCAATTGAAAGAGAACATGGGTACAGAGACAACTCATATCACTTGGGAATGCTTTAGTGACACCTTTCTTGATAGGTTTTTCCTAAGAGAGTTGAGAGAGCGAAACCTCAGGAGTTCATGAATTTAAGGCAGGGTAGTATGACATTCCAAGAGTATGGACTCAAGTTCACCCAACTCTCCAGTTATGCCCCTCACATGGTTGCAAATTCCAGGGCTCAAATGAACAAGTTTCTATATGGGGTATCCGACTTAGTGAAAACAGAGTGTACGAATCCTATGTTGCTAGAAAATATGAATATCTCTAGGCTGATTACTCATACTCAGCAGGTTGAAGGTGATAATCTTAGGGAACATACTAAGGATAATAACAAGGCCAGAATAGGCAACTATGAGTATTCTCAACAGAAACGAGTGGTGGAAATCAGTGAATGTCTTCAACTCCAGTACCTTCATCTGCTAGTGTTCCATCCTCCAAGTTCTGTTAGGATTAGAAAGGTAGGACATCAGGCTCTAAGTCTCAGGGTAGTATTTTAGGCAGCAGAACCTACCCAACTTGTCCAATGTGTGGTAAGAACCATCCGGGCGAGTGTCTTGCAGGAAAGGAAGGATGTTTTGGGTGTGGTTAGTATGGTCACAGGTTGAGAGATTGTCCTTCTGCATAATAGGGTCAAGGGGGCAATAATGGTAGAGCTCATTCCACAAATTCATCAGCACCAACAGGTCGCCCGACTCAGCAGGGTACTCATCTAGTACAGGTGGCGGACAACGCTTAAATAGATTGTATGCTCTTCAGGCTCGCCAGGATCAGGAAGATTCTCCTGGTGTAGTCACTGGTACGTTACGAGTTTTTAACTTAGATCTTTATGCTTTGTTAGATCCAGGGGATACTCTTTCCTCTGTAACTCCCTATATAGTAGTCAACTTCAATGTTAGTCCAGAAATAGATCTTGTACAGTTAGAAATGGTAGATTTTAATATCATTCTAGGCATTGATTGGTTACATTCCTCTTATGCCTCAGTCGATTGTAGAACTAGTGTCACGACCTGAGTCTAGGCCCCGGATGGGACACGGCGTACTTGACCCTGAAGGGGTCCCATACAAGCCTCATAGCATTTCTTTGCATTCGATAATAGAAATAGTACAAAATTAAAACTTTCTTTTAAAGCATACAATCAAAATACTCATTTAAAACACTTTGAAACACAGTGGAAGTCTATTATCTCACAAGGCCATTCTAAAACAATATCTGAAACATAAGTAAGGTCACGTCCCTTTACAATCGAAAAGTTTAACAATAGTCTTTTACAAAAAAGAAAATGAAACTTATAAGCACTTGTCCTCGATCTATGATGACATACCACTTAGTCTTGGATAATCTGAAATCCAAGCTTCAACTAGAGAGAAAGTAACTCACTAGCCAGAACCTACACTTGTAGTAAAACATGAAGAAGCATGGGTTAGCTAAATTAAGTACCAAGTATGATAGCCATGCAAAAACCATGTTTAAAACGGACATTTTATTTGAAAGTCATGCTTTTATGCCGTTTTAGTAAAACTTCATGAATATAAGTATAAGAGGCATAATTTTCAAACATAACCAGCATACAAGTCATTTCTTCACATTAGAACATAATCAACCATATAAACTATTACCTTTACTTTAAGCCTTCACCTCAAGTAACCCTCAAGCTATAGCTTGTGCAATGTATGAATAGCGTCTCATACCACCATCCACACTAAACTACCACATTAAGGTCACCAAAAGTGAACTTACCATTCAACCTTTCCATCTTCACACAATATTCATACATAAGAGACATAAACATTTCATAAGTCATATCAACACATAAGGACCATCACCTAGGGCAACTCTAAGTCATACTTGTGCAATGTATGAGTAGGATCCCATACTACTACTCAAACTGTGTACTCCTTTGAAGTCACCATAGGCAAGGCACATTCATACTCCATAAGTCCTAACAAAGAAGTAACTCATAATACAATACAAATATACCATGAATCTTTACATTAAGCATATAAGAGTCAACATTCTTCGTTAGCTTCATTTAGGACACCTTCATACATTAGCCAGTAAGACATAGGGAACTCACTATGATCCTCTCAAAGCCTACCCATGCAATGCATGGATGGCATCCCATACTACCACCCACACTTCATAAAACTCATCAAGAAACCATAATTCACCTCTCACATGATGGGAATAGGCATTAACTGACATAGACCATGAAATCTAACCATGTAATCCGGTGTCATATGGCCCCACACCGTAAAAAGGTGGTCTACTTGTCTAAGGTAGGATCGGTAACATTTTAGCTTGGATGGAATCCACTAGCTAATATCCTATATAGGCACATAGTTATGGGATAGTAAGGTGTTCATTGAAACCCTAGCCTAACATTGGGAGAGTTTCCATCTAACCATAACCACTCGGTGCTTAGCCTCCATTCCGATAAAGTATTTCATTTACACTACATCATTGTGCTTGAGAGGAATGCCATAAACCTATCAACCCAAAGTACATTATTACCCATGAAAGGAATGTCATAAGCCTATCGATTCATGGTTCATTATAAGGGTAGCTCATTTGAATCCTCATGAAAAGAACACCATAAGCCTATCGATTGATGGTTCATCATTACGTTTAGTATACACATGAAAGGAATTCCATAAGCCTATCAATTCAAGGTACATTAGTTCATTGGCTCATTAGGAAAGGAATGCCATAAGCCTATCGATTCGAGAGTCGTCATTACATTAGATCATTTATGAAAGGAATGACATAGGCTTATCGATTCATATTCATTAAGTCAAAGACACATTCATCAATACAAGAAAAAGGACGCCTTAAGCCTACCTTTGAAATTGGCCTTGTAATTTTGGAGATTTCAAATAACTTTGAAATTGGCTCCTTGAAAGAAACTAAGTCAAGGATGAAGATTACCATACCTTTTATGGAAAAATCCCACGAAAATCCCTTGAAAAATTTGAATTCTTGACCTTGTAATCTTGAATTCTTCACCTCCAATGGAGGTTTCTAGAGAAAGAACTTTTGGAGGGGAGGGGAGGTTTCTAATTTGGGTTTTAAAATAATGAAATGGAAAATAGAGTTTAATACTTTTAATACTCTTAAAATACCATAATTAACCCAAAATAACCGTCCCCCAGCTTAACTCAAGTTAAAATGAATTTACCAAAGGGCCCTCACCTTGGCCGAACCAGACTAGTAACATATGTGGGGTCTCACAACATCAAACCACGGATCATGGATTGGGCCACGCCCCTTCCTCGTCAACCACGGTTCGTGGGTGTGGCTTGGTTTTTGGTGCTTTGACCTATAAAGGCCATCCACAGGGTGTGGACCCCTTCCGTAGGTCACCCTCATTTTGGCAACTTTTCTCTTTTCGGGCAGCCTTGGGATTAGGCTAAGGGTCCTCCTCAAGGACCCCTAGGGTGGTCCTTAGGGAGTCGTACCTTGACGTTTAACCCCTGAACCCCTCAACCATAGCTCGGGACAACATTCTACCATATGAAACCCCACAACAACTCAAACACACACTAGTTAGACTCTAGTTTCACTTATTCGTTTTACGGGTCGTTACATTATCCCTCTCTTAGGAACATTCATCCTCGAATGACACTTTATACACATTAAGGGGTTAACGACTCAAGACTAGCAGCACATAATGCTTGTAACATCATAAACAATGCACAAAAATAGGAGGAAACCTCAGCTTCATTTTCAAACATACTCCATGCACCTCAAGAAGGTAGGAACTACATCTACGAACTCATTATGCATCATGTCTTCAACATTTCTCATTACATTGGAGGAATCATCTTCTCTAACTCACATAATGCTCATCATAACATCATTAAGCACATTATGCAATTTCTTCATAAAAACACATTTAGGCATGTTCAATCTTTAACCTCATGAAGCATATAGACAACTCATATTGAATGCATATCAACATGAGGAACATAATTCATGAAATCTCATTTTCTCGTGTAAACAAGAATTCAACTAGAACATGCATAACATAAGGCGACCATGGAAACACATAATCACACGTGACTCTAAGCATGAAACAAGCTACAAGGAATTCTTTGTCTCAAGCTTGAATAGGAATAGAAGGAAAGAGATAAGGATATCAAAACTCTCAACAACCTTACTATTCAACATAATATCCCCCACTTAGGAGAAAAACCATCTAAGCCTAGCATGAAAACAACATAGTAACCTCAATAAGACATTCACAACCATAAGGAACTATCACATACTGTTGCCTTTAAACCAGGAAGGTCCTCATTAAGCAATTCTTGCTCACAAACAACCTTTCTAACACCTCTCAAGTCTCATATGAGTCTACCACACCGGGTCTAAAATCATCAAACTCACTACACCTTTTAAGGTGAGATTATCAAGCAAGCATAACTCATGAACATCAAAGATACTCAATGACCTTACAATCTAAGCATATTATCCCGCCACTTGGGAGTAAGCCTATACAAGCTTCTTTTAAACTTCACTTCTTTCCATTCTAAGATTGGAGCAACTCATCACCAAGCCTTCACACTCATCACACAACATGATTTCAAACCAAAGTGAATTACACTTCTACTCTTCTTAGAGAAGTCTACTCACTCATCCCATCAAGACATTTCTAAGGCACCTCATTCATCAAATCTTTCAACATACCTCAAAACTCATCATAACTAAGGAGGGTTGTATCATCAACTAGGCATAACCATAAAGCAACTCATCCTTACTAAAGGCAACATCACAATTTCTCACCTCTAATCTAACAAGTCACATAGCTATAATTGGCATCACAACCAACCTTCCTCCCTCACTCCACCTAGAATAAGCCTTTCAAATGGTCATACCCTAAAGACTGTCGAATAAGGAATAAGAGAAAGACATTTTATAGTTAAACTCTATGGAACGACTTGAAGAATATGAAAGAAGTGTAACTTCCTAACGTCCTATGCCTCTCGCTCATAGATGTATCGTGACTCACACCAATAAACAAGACTCTACTAGACGTGGCTTGTGAGACATGAATCCTAAATACCATTTCCAAAATCTTGTGCTGTGATACCATGTTTGTCACAACTCAAGTCTAGACCCCGAATACGACACGACGTACTTGACCCCAAAGGGGTCTCATACAAACCTCATAGCATTTCATTGCATTTGATAATAGAAATATTATGAAATTAAAACATTCTTTAAAACCATACAATCAAAATACTCATTTAAAAAACTTTGAAACATAGCGAAAGTCTATTGTCACACATGGCCATCTAAAACAATATCCGAAACATAAGTAGGGTCACGACTCTTTACAATCAAAAAGTCTAATAATAGTTTTTTACATGAAAGAAAATGAAACTACTAACACTTGTCCTCGGTCTATTAGGACGTACTACTTAGTCTTGGAGATTCTTAAATCCAAGCTACAACTAGAAAGAAAGCAAATCACTTGTCGGAACCTACACTTGTAGTAAAACATGAAGAAAAATGGGTTAGCACAATTAAGTACTAAGTATGAAAGCCATGCTTAAAACAAACATTTTATTTGAAAGTCATGGTTTTATGCCATTTTGATAAAAACTTCATGAATATAAGTATAAGAGGCATAATATTCAAACATAACCAACATACAAGTCATTTATTCACATTAGAACATAATTAACCATATAAACAATTACCTTTACTTTAAGCCTTCACCTCAAGTAACCCTCAAGTTATACCTTGTGCAATGTATGAATAGCGTCCCATACCACCATCTACACTAAAGTAACACATTAAGGTCACCAAAAGTGAACTTACAATTCAACATTTCCATCTTCACACAATACTCATACATAAGAGACATACACATTTCATAAGTCATATCAACACATAAGGACCATCACCTAGGGCAACTCTAAGTCATACTTGTTCATTGTATGAGTAGCATCCCATACTACAACTCACACTAAGTACTCCTTTGAAGTCACCATAGGCAAGGCACATTCATAATCCAAAAGTCATAGGAAGGAAGTAACTCATAATACAATACAAGGATAGCATGCATCTTTACATTAAGCATTTAAAAGTCCACATTCTTCATTAGCTTCATCTAGGATACCTTCATACATTATCCATTAACACTTAGAGAACTCACTGTGATCCTCTCAAAGCCAACCTGTGTAATGCATGGATGACATCCCAAACTACCACCCACACTTCATAGAACTCCTCAAGAAACCATAATGCACATCTCACATAGTTGGAATAGGCATTAACTGACATAGATCATGAGAGCTAACCATGGAATTCAATGTCATATGGCCCCACACCATAAAAAGGTGGTCTACTTGCCTAAAGGTAGGACCAGTAACATTTTAGCTTAGATGGAATACACTAGTTTATATCCTATGTGGGCACATAGTTTTGGGATAGGAAGATATTCATTGTAATCCTAACCTAACATTGGGAGAGTTTCCATCTTACCATATCCACTCGGTGCTTAGCCTGCATTCCCATAGAGTATTTAGACAATATTGTGCTTGAGAGGAATGCCATAAGCATATTGACCCAAATTACATTATTACACATGAAAGGAATGTCATAAGCCTATCGATTTATGGTTAATTATTAGGGTACCTCATTTGAATCCTCATGAAAAGAATGCCATAAGACTATCGATTCATGGTTCATCATTACGTTTAGTATACACATGAAAGGAATGCCATAAGCCTATCGATTCAAGGTACATTAGTTCATTGACTCATTAGGAAAGGATTGCGATAGGCATATCGATTCGGGAGTCGTCATTACATTAGATCATTTGTGAAAGGAATTACATAAGCCTATCGACCCATATTCATTAAGTCAAAGACACATTTAGCAATACAAGAAAAGGGATGCCTTAAGCCTACTAATTCAAGATCCAACAATACATTGAAGAAACTCTTCACCTTCTATCATCATCATTCATGTGTGTTAATAGAGAAATACCATTCAATCATAACACAATTACATTCTAAACATGATCATAACACTTTCATTGAGATCACACACATACACTTCATATCATAATCATACATAATCCTTCATGAAATTGCCTTTTATGGCTATGAACCAAAATCAACCCATAAATCAAAAAAGCTACAATAGAATAGGAAATTGACATGATTCAATCACTAATTTAATATAAACATCAACAATTCAACATACTTGCATAAACAACCAATTCCGTCTCACAAATAAAAAAGTTAGGAATTTGTGGAAAAGCATGGGTTCTAGGAAGAAAACATCTTAATTAACCTTTAAATCCACAATTCATTAACAATTCAATGCAATAAATCCTTTAGAAAACGTTTAGAATCGAACTAATGCATAGATTGAAAACTAGGGTTTTAGGGGAAACATTGGATCTTTGAAATCACTTCGAAATTGGCTCCTTGAAAGAAACTAAGTCAAGGATGAAGATTACCATACCTTTTATGAAGGAAACCCACGAAAATCCCTTGGAAAACTTTAAGTCTTGACCTTGGAAGCTTGAAGTCATCACCACCAATGGACGTTTCTAGAGAGAGAACTTTTGGAGGGGAGGGGAGGTTTCTAATTTGGGTTTTGAAATAATGAATTGGAAAATAGAATTTAATACTTTTAATAATCTTAAAAATACCATAATTAACCCAACATAACCGTCCCCCAACTTAAAATGAATTTACCAAAAGGCCCTCACCTTGGCCGAACTAAACTAATAAAATCGGTGGGGACTCACGACACCAAACCACGGACCGTAGATTGGGCCACCCCCCATCTTAATTGGCCATGGTTGTGGCTGTGGCTTGGTTTTTGGGGCCTTGACCTACGGAGGCCATCCACTGGGTGTGGACCCCTTCCATAGGTCACCCTTATTTTGGCAACTTTTCTCTTTTGGGGAAGCCTTGGGGTTAGGCTAAGGGTCCTCCTCAAGGACCCCTAGGGTGGTCCTTTGGGAGTCGTACCTTCATGTTTAACTCCTAAACCTCTCAACCATAGCTCGGGACAACATTCTACCATTTGAAACCCCACAACAACTCAAACACACACTAGTTAGGCTGTAGTTTCACTTATTCATTTTACGGGTCATTACAACTAGGATTGTTTGTTTTCAGTTTCAAGACAAACAATTATTAGAATGGAAGGGTAGTAGCTTTGAGCCTATGGGTCGATTCATTTCCTACCTTAAGGCCAGAAAGATGATTTCTAAGGGTTTATCTCTATAATCTAGTTTGGGGTAAGGATTCAAGCTCAAAAAACCCAACTCTTGAGTCAGTGCCAGTAGTTAATGAGTTCCCAGAAGTGTTTCTAGAAGATCATCCCGGAGTTCCTCCCGGAAGGGATATCGACTTTGGAATTGATCTCCTTCTAGATACCCAGCCTATTTCCATTCCTCCTTAAAGAATGGCTCCAGCTGAGCTTAAGGAATTGAAAGACCTTCTAGATAAGGGCTTCATCAAACCTAGTATTTCCCCATGGGTGCACCAGTGTTGTTCGTGAAAAAGAAAGATGGTTCTCTCAGAATGTGCATTGACTATCGGTAGTTGAAGAAAGTCACAGTCAAGAATAAGTATCCTATCCCAAATATTGATGACTTGTTTGACCAACTTCAGGGTGCTAGGCATTTCTCAAAGATAGATCTCAGATCCAATTATCATCAGCTCAGAGTCAGAGATATTAAAATCCCAAAAACAGCCTTCAGAACTTGGTATGGTCATTATGAATTTGTAGTTATGTCATTTGGACTAACAATTGCTCCTACAACTTTCATAGATTTGATGAACAGAGTGTATTTAGACTTGTTCGTTATCGTCTTTATAGAGGATATCCTTATATAATATAGCAATGAGAAAGAACATGCGAATCATTTGAGGGTTGTCCTACAAACTCTCAAAG
The DNA here is from genome assembly GCA_029582545.1 of Solanum lignicaule. Classification (NCBI taxonomy): domain Eukaryota; kingdom Viridiplantae; phylum Streptophyta; class Magnoliopsida; order Solanales; family Solanaceae; genus Solanum; species Solanum lignicaule. The sequence goes on from JAJOOF010000274.1 coordinate 187,279, forward strand.
ATCGCTACTTATTTTCTAAGTTTGGAAAATGAGAGTTTTGGTTGCAGTCTGCTGCTTTCCTTGGGCATATTATGTCTAGCGAAGGGATGTGAGTGCATTCTCAGAAAATAGAAGCAGTGAAAGAATGGCCTAGACCTACGTCTCCTACAAATATCAGAAGCTTCTTAGGTCTAGCAGGTTATTACAGAAGGTTCGTAGATTGATTTTCATACATAGCCTATCCATTGAATAAGTTAACTCAGAAAAAAGTCAAGTTTCAATGGTAAGATGATTGTGAGAAAAGCTTTGCAGAGCTCTAAATTAGGTTGACTACACCTCCTGTTTTGACTCTACTAGTGGGTTCTGACGGTTATATGATCTATTGTGATGCATCCAGAGTCGTCCTAGGTTGTGTATTGTTGCAGCGAGGTAAGGTTATAGCTTATGCTTGTAGACAGCTTACGGTGCATGAGAAGAACTATCCAACTCATGACCTCGAGCTTGCAGCAGTAGTGTTTGTACTTAAGATTTGGAGACATTACTTATATGCTGTTCACGTAGATGTGTTCAAAGACCATAACATCCTTTAGTATGTGTTCACCCAGAAAGAGTTGAATCATTGCCAAAGGAGATGGCTTGAGTTCCGCAAAGATTATTTTATGAGTGTGCATTACCATCCTGGTAAGGACAATGTAGTAGCAGATGGTCTTAGTAGATTATCTATGGGTAGTGTAGCACATGTTGTGGAAGAAATAAAGGAACTAGGAAAGGATGTTCACAGACTTGCTCGCTTAGGAGTTCATCTTATGAGCATATCAGATGGTGTTGTAATAGTTCAAAATAGGGCAGAATATTCTTTGGTAGAGGAAGTTAAGGAAAAGCAAGACAGTGATCCGATATTGCTTCAACTAAAGGGTTCAGTCCATCAGCAGAGAGTTGTGGTTTTATCCCAAGGGGGAGATGGTGTGCTTCTCTATCAAGGTCTATTAGTTGTTCCTAAGGTGGGTGAGTTGAGACAACAAATTCTTGCAGAAGCCCATAATTCTAGATATTCTATTCATCCAGGCACCACTAAGGTGTATCGTGATCTTTAGAAAGTCTTTTGGTTGAATGGTATGAAAATGGATATAGTGGATTTTGTAGGTAAGTGCCCTAATTGGCAGCGACTGAAGGTAAACATTAGAAACCAAGAGGTATGAATCAAGAGATCAACATTCCTACTTGGAAGTGGGAAGTGATCAACTTGGACTTCATCACAGGTTTACCTCGTACTCGTAGACAACATGACTCCATTTGGGTGATAGTTGATAGAGTCACTAAGTCTGCACGCTTTTTGGCTATTAAGACTACAAATTTGGTGGAGTACTACGCCATGTTTTATATTAATGAGATAGTCAGGTTGCATGGAGTTCCTTTGTCTATGATTTCAGATAGAGGTACTCAGTTTAATTCGCATTACTAAAAGTCATTTCAAAAAGGTCTTGGTACTCAAGTTAAACTTAACACAATATTCATCCACATACGGATGGTCAGGAAGAGCGTACCATTCCGACCTTAGAGATTGCGTGATCGATTTCAAGGGTAGTTGGGATGATCACCTTCCTCTTATAGAGTCATGTACATTAATAGTTATCATTCCAGAATTCAGATGGCCCCTTATGAGACATTTTATAGGCGTAGATGTAGATCAACAGTTGGTTGGTTTGAAGTAGGTGAAGCAGCCTTGATAGGACCAGATTCGGTCCATGAAGCCATGGAAAAAGTTCATCTCATTAGAGATAGACTAAAGACATCCCAGAGTCGCCAGAAGTCCCATGCAGATGTAAGGAGAAGGGACTTAGAATTCCAAGTTGATGACTGAGTTTTTCTGAAAGTGTCACCTATGAAGGGGGTGATGAGATTTGGCAAGAAAGAGAAGCTCAGTCCTAGATATGTAGGCCCGTACAGGATCTTGAAAAATATTGGTAAAGTTGCTTACGAGTTAGAATTTCCAGCAGAAGTAGCATCAGTTTATTCGGTCTTTCATGTTTCGTTGTTGAAAAAGTGTGTGGGTGATCCAGCATCTATTGTACCTTTAGAAAGTGTGGCTGTGAAGGATAGTCTCACTTACGAAGAGGTACCAGTTGAAACCCTTGATCGTTAGGTTCGAAGGTTGAGAAACACAAAAGTCGCTTCAGTTAAGGTGTTGTGGAGGAGTCAATCCATAGAAGGACCTACTTGGGAAACAGAACCAGCCATAAAGGCTAAGTATCCTCATCTCTTTCCTTCCGATTCCATTCCAGCTTAAGGTAATAGTTCCTCTTCAGTTTTTCAGTCATTCATGCGTACTTTTGGTCTTAGTATCATGTTTCTTTAGTTTGTACTTGCATTTTCAGGGTATTTGCATGTTCTTGGAACTTAGTTCAGACAGAAATCAGTTCTAGAAATTAGTGGCAGGGTTTGCAGCTCTTGCCCTCCCTATCTATCTAGTTTAGGCTTCATTTGAGGATGAATGTTCCCAAGGAGGAGATATTATAAGACCTCGAAACCCAAACTTAGAAAATTCATCAGAAAACTAACAAAGCCAGGTGAACCACGACAAAGTTCACGGACCGTGAAAGGGACCACGGTCCGTTAACCTGTCCTCGGACTCACATTCCAGCCCAGAAGTGGTGGACTACCGGATCCTTCACGGGCCGTGGAGCACCACACGAGCCGTACTAGTGCTCGTGGAAATCAGACTGAAACTACCGGGCTCAGACGTTAGACCACGAGGCCCTTCAAAGGCCATGGTCTCGACAATGAGTCATGGGGGATTCTGTAAAGTCGGTCCAATTGATGAGTCTAAGATTTGGACTCATTTAGGGCTTCGTTTATATAGAATTAATGTACTCAAATGCTTGATTTGTGCCAATAACTGATGTAAAACCCTTGATTTTAGGTATATTGATTGAGGAACAAAGAAAGGACACTAACAAGCAAAAAAAAATAGAGCAGGCTAAAAGGATGAAGAAAGGCAGCTTGGTGATCGCCAAGTTCACTTGGCGAATCGCCGAATGGCTATTTGACCACCTAAAGTTCTAATATGCCAATCCCTAAAGGAAAGAACCAAGTTGGCGATGCAAAGGAGACGTCGGCAGATCGCCGAGTGATTCCGTGATGCATTGCTAAATCGCCCAAAGTTATAGACCTGGAGGATTTTAAATGCCAAGGCAGAAAGGCGATGGAAGTGACCAAAAGGTGGTTCGCAAAGTGGTTCGGCAAGGCAGACTTACTTTGCCGAGTGACTCTTCGTAGTACATTTTTGGTGACTATAAATACATATTTGAACATTTAGTTTAGTATGAAATTTTATCAAATTTATCAATTTGGAAAGCATTTACTTTTTAGAACAATTTGGAGACAAGTTTTCTCTAGTTTTTCCTAATCTTTGAAGAATTGAAGTTTTTCACTTTTGACAAATTGGAAGTGGGTCTTGAGATTCTTCGAATTAGAGCACTGTAAGGACAAAATCATTCTTACACAGTTGATGGATAATCTATTTGGTAAATGTTTTTATCTTTTTTATGATGTCTAGCTAAAACCCCAATACTTGGAGTGTGATTATGTGATTATTGGCTGATTTAGTTTATGGGTATTGCTAATTGTTAGTTTATATGCTATTTAGAAGTGAGTTTAATCATTAATTATGGTTAATTTAAGAATTGTGGCAGCAAATGCAGTTCTATGTTCATGTTCTTTGCTTTCTTGAGAGAGATGTTTTAGAACTAAGGTTTTTGATTGATGGTTTGTGGGTATTGGTTTGACCTGTGTTCAGCTCGAGAGAGTGAATCCTAAACCCAATCTCACACATTCAGCTCGAGAGAGTGAATGGATTAAGGTGTGGGTTGGTCTTATTTTTCATTCTTGTTGATGTTTGAGAGAAATCACTTGATTCGAGGTAAATTGTTTGAGAGAAAATTTACCTCCACTATAGCCTAACTTACTCACTAATATCTAGTTATTTACTAATAGTTGCAATTACCCATTTCTCTATATTAGCCTATAATCGATCACATCCCAAGAACCGGTCTCATTTTTGTTATTTTGTGTTATTGTGATTACTATTTGTAGTTGACAGTTTAAACCAAAACCCCCATTTGACATTTGTGTCACCCCTTAATTTGAATGATGTCTTTATTTGATAATTTTTATTCCTATGACTATTTGACCATGTTCATACTTCCCAATTGAATCTTAAACCTGTACCACTCCCTGTGGGATTTGACCGCAACTCAATTAGTTGGGTTTATATATTGATTAACGATCATTGATGCTTAGAATTTGATGAAGTGTCTTTGAAACATTATTAATAAAAAATGGCACCGTTGCTGGGGAGTGGTGTTGTTTGAAATTTTTTTGGTGAAGTTGAATTTTGTTCTTGTTGGTCATACTTGAATCTACTTACTTTTAGTTTTGGTTTTTGTGTGCTGTTATTAAAACAGAGGAAATGAGTGTCAATGGAAGCAATGGTAGCCAAGTGGGCCACCAAGATGACATCAGAAATCTCAATGATGTCAATGAACTGAATGTTAATGACCCAAATCTTGTGGGTGGATTTGGTGCCATTCGCTTGCCTCCATTTGAAGGGAACGCTTTGTTCTAAATTAAAAGTACCATCTGCAGCTCTTACAATTGAAAGGGTTTTTCGGTGGGTTGGCTCATGAAGATCCCCATGAGCATATAAGGAACTTTGTTGATGTTTATGGACCATTCTCCTTTAACAACATATCCAAAAAGTCGGTCCGACTGAGATTGCTCCCATTTTCTCTAATGGGAGAAGCGTGTAAGTGGTTGGCTGAGTTGCCAAGAGATTCTATCACTTCGTGGGAAGAGCTCATTACCGCATTTAAAGTGCAATTTTTCCCTCCTTCGAAAATGATGACTCTTCGGGACAATATCAAATGCTTCAAGCATTTGGAAGGTGAGCTCATTCATGAGACTTGGCTGAGATTTAAAAAGTTGGTGCTGCAATGCCCAATTCATGTATTGCCCGACAACGTTTCGCTGTAATACTTTTACCAAAGCCTTGATTCCGTAAACAAGGGATTAGCTGATCAAATTTCTCTGAGAGGTTTAATGCAACAACCTTACGTTATCGCAGCCCAACTTTTGGATGACATGACCAAGATTAACTGAGCATGGTACACCCGTGAAGATCAGGTATCCACTCTCACTTTTAAATTGACAAAAGAGCAGCTCGAAAGAGATCAAGAGAGGGCCAAAACATGGCAAAGATGATGACCCAACTTGACATTTTAGGCAAAAATGTCATGGGTGCTAGTGTTAGAAGTGTAAATGATGTGGGTGTTGGGTGTGTAAACCCCGATGAGGCCATATTTGAACCACTGTACAATGAGGAAGTGAACTTCCTAGCCAATCAAGAAAGAGGTTATCGTGCAAACTACCCAATTCCTGGTGGTAATTAAGGTTGAAACAAAGATGAGGCATGGAGAGATCATGATAGAGGGTGGAGGGATTGTAACCCTACATGGAAGTAAAGAGATGGGGAGAAGGAAAGGTATGTTCCTCCCCATAAGCGTCAAAAGCCAAAAGATTCTGAGGCATGGCCGGACTGAGAATCTCACATATTCTCAACAAATTTGAAGGGTCCGATAAAGTCTTGAAGGAAATGAAGATAGACGTATCGACTCTCAACTAGACAGTGACTTCCCATTCCATCTCAATAAAGAAGTTGGAGACCCAAATGGGTCAGATTTCCATGCATCTTAAACCCAGAAAACAAAGGGGATTTCCTAGTGATACTATGGAAAACCCCAAGAATGAAGTTTGAGTTGGTATTTGTGTCGTGCCACGAGGTTAACTAAGGCGCTTCTTGGGAGGCAACCCAAGTTTTTATTGCTTTTTCCTTTGATTTGGAATAACGTGGGTTGATTGTGCAAGTTGAAGTGTGCAATGCGTTTGAAATATGCAGGTTGGCGAGACAAGAGTCCAGTCGTCAACTCGCCGAAGAGGTCAGCGTGCCCGACTTGGACCACTGTTGGACTCAAGAAATTACAAGGATGGAGTCTGTAAAACTCGGGGGGCCCATGGATAAATCGGTGATGTGAGGCTAAAAATACATATTTTTAATCATTATTTCATCACATTTATTATTTATATTTGTCCTTTTTGACCATGAATTTATGAATTGTGTTAAATGGTATATTTTATTTGTAGGATTAAATTGGTGGAAAAATGAAGAAGTTTGGACCTAAAACGAATTAAAGATGGAAGGTTGAAGAAGGAAATCAAGTAGACAGCTAAATGGATTAAATTTAATAAAATAATATATTTATATATAAAAGGAAATGGCGGCTGCAAATTGTGGAATTTCAATTTTTAAGCTTGCTTCTTGCTGCTGCCACGTGGCAGCAAGTGAATTGTGCAGAATTATGCTGAGGCGGAAGTATTACTGTTCACGCGGCGAAAAAGGAAAAGGAATCCAATTCTTTTTGGTTTTGGATTCCTAATTTAAGATGGACTCAATTATTTTCTTTAGGGTTTCCTACATCTATAAATAGTGCATAGAAATAATTATTTAAGGGGAAGAACTAAGATACAAGACACAATATAAATTTTCTTCTAGCTTAGGAACCTTGGAAGAGCCGCCGTGGAGGCCGGAGAATTGTGGTTTATTGTTTCTTCTCCTTTATTATTTATATGTATTCGTGACTAATAAAAGAGAGTTTAGCTATTGTTCTTAACTTTTTATGATTAACACAAACATATTTATTTTAATAAATTTTAAATGTGTTTTTGAGATAACGAGTAGCTAAATTTCATAAATAGGATTGTGAGAACCATAAGCGATTAATAAAGTATGAATAATAACTAAGTAATACTAGAATAGTGTTGGAGCATGCATTGATAATTCTTTTGTTTAAAAGTCTTTTTAGCGGTTGCAAACGTTAGAAATCGCCTTGTTGTTACTTGCCGGACCAAGGAGGTAATTAACAAGAAAAGAATTATCAACATAGATTAAGTGTGATACTATCTAATAGTCTAGTGTCGATTGGTGCGAAGTAATAACTAAGCCAAACATTGATGTGATGTCTAATATGAGGTAAAGGTAAGGGTTAGTAAATTATACACACGTAGCCGGACCAATGATTTAGAGATACCTAACTTATCACTTTGCATGTAATACACTAGAAAAGGATTACTTTTATTAGGATTACCGTGTTATGAGATTATGGGGAACATATTCCTAGTTACTTTTAGAGAAAATGGTCAAAAGCCCCCACAATCTATAGTTGGATTCCCAACTACACACTCATACTTTACGGAGATCCTATTACCCCCCTGAATTTTATAAAATTGAAATTATTACCGCCCTAAGTGCTTACATGCCAAAGTGAGTGTATTTCACTCTCTTTGAGAGAGTGAGCAGCCAAAACAATATTAAAATTTGTTTTAAATATGTTATTTCGTAAATATTTGTATTTTTAATTATTATTATTTTAAAATTTAATTTCTTTCTTCTCCATTGTAGCATATGTCAAATCTCTCCACCCTTATCATCCCAAAATCGCCTCGCAATTACCGCCATCTTCACCGGATTCATTATTTTAAATTTCTAACAACTCTCATGTAAAAATTTTGAAAAAAACAATCAAATCCACCATCTCCAATCACCAAAAAATAATTTTAATCAAATTTGAAAAATCAATCTGGGTTAAAATGCAATTGTACCCTAAAAAAGAAAAATTATTTTTTACACGTAGCTCTAAATCCCTCATGTGTTTTTTAGTTTGTTTTCTAGATTCTCGACAAGCAATTACCTTCTCTTGATTATAAAAACTCCATCACATAAACTTATAAAATTATGAAAATACCCACAAACATTAATTAGACTCATAGTGGTCTTGGTGGTGGTGTGAATGTTCTCTTTTTCGAGCTTTATTCTTTGAAAGAAATGACGGGAGCTCTTTGAGTAGGTGGAGGTGCTAATGGTGAAGGCGGATAAATAACAAAGGCATAGATGGAGATGGTGGTGGCAGCGAAATTCTAAGACTATGTTGACGGCGGCGACATATCTCTTTGGAGAAGACAAAAGAGACCCCCCAATATTTTCTCCAAATTAAAGTTCTCAAAAAATAATTAGGGCTAAATATGAATGAAGAAGAAAGGTTGAAGAAGAAAGAGAAAAAATTGTCATTTAAAAAAAGATCTACAGGTGAAAACACGTGTCAAGCGCGTGTGTTTCACCACAAGACACATATTTAGGTATGAAATTTCAAAGGGCTACTTATTTCATTTTAAAATATTTCAGGGGGTTAATAGGACCCCCGTGAATTATGAGTGTGTAGTTGGAAATCCGGCCATAGGTTGGGGAGGGTTTTGGCCATTTTCTCTTACTTTTAATAATCTGAATATAAATAAATACTTAGTTCAAAGCTATCTTTTTTTTGTTTTTATTTTATTTCAATTTAAACCCCCCCCCCCATTTTTATATAACGACTATCGAGTTAAATATTTGCTATTGACAATATTCTTCCATATTCTCTGTGAGATCTACCCCGACTCATAGTTGGGTAAATATATTGCATACGATTGTTTATATTTCTTTTCAAGAAGTATATTTGAACGTTATAAATCGGGGACTCACCGAACAGGTCGGCGAGCCCGACTTTGTCCTCTGTTTGGACCCTCAAATTAACTGGAGGTCCTGTAAGACTCAGTGAGATAAGAAACCACTCAGCGTGTCGCCGAATGGTTCGGCGAGACAAAATAATATCGCTGAAAGGGCACGAACTGGACGGTTTTTAAAAGGCCAAAGTTTTAAAATTTCAAACTCTTTCACATTCCCTCACTTTTAACTTCATAAAATCACACCCGCACTATAAATTTCCTATATTTTTGCATTTTGTTACTCTTGGCTCATCATTCTTGTGTTCATAGTTGGAATTCTTTGCCGCCTAGCATTTCAAATCATAATTCGGCATTAAAGATTGGTTTTTCCAAACCCCAAACTCTTAATTATCGGTTCAACTCAAATGCATTGTTATAGATTGTGTTGATGCATGCTAGGCCTCTCTGAAATCCTAAATGTGTGCTAAGTTTTTTATTCTAACTTCGATATTGTGCCTTAATTGCCTAAAGTGTTGATTCCCTGATTTTCGTGCTTTAAAATTTGATTATAATCTTGTGGGTTGTGTGAAATTGTTGTTGAGTCTTGTCAGGTAAATTCTGAGTAGCCCGATTATGCTAAATGATGTGCTTTACCCAATGATGGAGCATTTGACGTCATTCTTAAGGGTTAAAGTCCTCATATGGCCAATTTTGGCCAAACCGGGGGAAGTCGAGTACCCCACTGGCATGGGTAATATGGGTTTAAGCTTAATTTAGTTTGTATGTGGTTTGATTTTGTTTTTGGGGGCCTCAGGTATGATTTTGGGTGTTGGGGTTGAAAATAGGCACGTTGGGGAGTTTAGCGAACTGGGTCGAGCTCGCTGGCGGTTTGCCGAAATCCTCCTAGTTCGCCTTTAATTTCATGCTAAGGTTTATTTTGATTCTGTAACTTTCGGCTAGAAGCCTGAGCTCACCGAGTTTACTCGGCAACTCGCTGAAAGTCCCTTGTGATCGCCCTTTATGTGCCTCCGATCCCTGAAACATGTTGTAACTTTCAGTTAGCTAGTTTGCATTCACCGAATAATGTCGGTGATTCGCCGAAAGGCCCTTCTCATCGCCGACATACCATTTTTCTGGGAAATGTTTGAACCTGTCCTTTCGGCGAGCTGATCTGGCTCACCTAAGTGACTCAATGATTCTTTTTGCAACCTATTTTCTGTATTTTTCTTGAATTATTTCTAACTCTTGTTAAGTCGTTTTGCAGATATGGCTAGAACCAAAGTAGACAGCAGTGGTATGCTGCCCCGCAAAAGAGCACAGGGCATTGTTATCAATGAGGGACCAGCCACTCCCTCTAAAAAGGGCAAACAAGCACCACCCTAGAGAGGCAAAGGCAAGGGCAAAGCGCCTGCATCTGAGATACCGCAGCACAACTCAGACATCGAGGGGGAGTCCTTTAATTCCCAGGCTGCATTCTCTGAGCCAAAGGATGACCAGCCTCTGCAATCCCGGTGAGCTAAGATCCATTCCAGATTTCGTCAAGGTCCGTCTAGGACCCCAGAACCCACCCTTCATGTTGATGCTACAGTGTTAATTCCAGCATAGACGGTGGTTCCAGTGCCACCAATTCAGGTCCTTCCTCCTCGGCTACTCAAGCAGGAAAAAGGCCGAGGGATTGAGGATGATTCTTGAACAGAATCTATTTTTCCATACAGGGCCTAGAGGGTAGATATTCTGGGGTGTGGGACACTCTCCAGTTCCACATTATTGAGCAGTTCACCCGCCTTGAGGCCCATATATTCCTACATGGGTCCGGTAGTTTTACACAACATATGGTGACCTGGTACCTAAGGGAAAGAAGAAGGTCAGTACCTTCAGACCGGTAGAGTCCATCATGATCCGTTGGACAGTAGTGAGATGCAGCCGCGAATATATCAAAGTTGTATTTGATAGACGGTCAGTTTTTCACTACCCAAATTTGGCTACCACTACGACACCTTTTGATTAACTAAAGGGTTTTATTTCTCCACTCATTTCTGACACCAACCCGAGGTGGATTGAGGCAGGAGCTCTAATTGAGAAGAAGGATTTGAATATAACTACACAGTACTGTTTTAGATTCATTAGCAACTCCATTATGCCTTCACAGAATGAGTCCATCCTCCGCCATCCAAAGGCGACCTGCCTTAGGTCAATCATATCCCGAAGGAGCATTGACTTGGGACTCATCATTGAGCAGGAGATAGCTATGAGAGCTAACCAGCGCCAGGCGTTCCTTCCCTTTCCGGTCCTGATTAGAGAGCTATGTCAGTGTGCTGGAGTTCTTCGTGCTGAGAAGAGGGACATCGAGGTTACTACCACATCTTCCACAGACATCCGGCACATAGAGGCCGAGTTCACTAGGGAGGAGGCAGATAGGAGGAGAGCAGCTCCAGTGGATGCTTCCCCAGAGGTTGATGTTGATTCTATACCTTCACATGCATCTTTGCCTACTCCAGCCTCCGGGCCTTCAGGTACTCCAACTTCCACTTCCTCCCACTCTCCTGGTTCTTCGACTGCTTCCCAGCCCACAAGGATTACTCAGGTCATGATCCTGAAGATAGGGCACTTAGCCCATTCTGCTGAAGTGCAGGCTACCCGGCTAAAGGTCAAGGTGCCTTGGATGATCGAGCGGGTGCTCCGAGCTACTTTTACACCCCTCCGTACTTCTATTAATGATCTCATGCTGAGAGTAGCGACTTGTGAGAGTCGACAAGGGGTTACTTCAGAGGTGACCGCTTTAAAAGCTGAGGTCGCAGATTTGAGGAAGGACATTTGATTAATGTTTCAAGGACACTTAATCCAGTTCTAAGCGTCAACGATCATTAGTCAGTATAATAACCCAACTAATTGAGTTGGGGTCGAATCCCACAGGGAGTGATACGTGTTTAAGATTCAAGAATAAAGTGTGAATATGCTCAAATCAGCCAGAATAGACATTTACGAATATAAACATAATTCAAATCAAAGGTGACACGAATGTCAAATAACAAGGGCTTTTGGTTTGAAATCATCAACTATAGCAACAACAAACACCACAAAAATGGCAATAAAAAGACAAGTTCTTGGGATGTGATTCGATTATAGACTAATGTAGACAAATGGGTAATTGCAACAGTTACAAAATAGTTGTAAATTAGTGAATAAGCTAGACTATGAAGGAGGTAAATTTTCCCTCGAACAATTTACCCTGAATCACGTCAATATCTCGTGAACATCGACAAGCATGCAAAATGTCACGACCCAGGGGTACCCCTAGACATAACACGGATAATGCGGAAAATTTAAAACTTTACAATCGAAATCAAACTTCTTTTTCAGAAAGAAAATCATGGGAATCTAGAACTTGTCTCAATCACTATCTAAAACATAGGAATACAATCTTCGGGACATAGCCCTATACATCAATAGTCTTGAATATATAATGTACAATACAAACTAGAATAAATGACATCTTGTCCTCGAACTTGAGGACTCACCAAACACTACAAGAAAGTGGAGATACAACGATATTTTCTAAATGTCGTATTATGAAGTTTAAATGTCACAAATTTGTTTACCGACATTTATTTTACATTTGGATCAAATATCGTAAATTTTAATGTCGGGGATTTTTCCGACATCTAGGTAATTATCGGGAAGAATTTGTGACATTTATTTTGTGACATTTAGGTAAATGTTGAAAAGAATTTGCGTCATTTACTTTGCAACATATATGTAAATGTTGGTAAGATTATTACAACATTTATTTTTTGACATTTATGTGAATGTCTATAAGAAATATATGACATTTATTTTTTTAATTTAGGTGAATGTCAGTATGAGATATATGACATTTATTTTCGATATTTAGGTAAATGTCAGTATGAGATATATGACGTTTATTTTCGACATTTAGGTAAATGTCGGTATGACATATATATGACATTTATTTTCGATAATAAGGTAAATGTTTGTATGAGATATATGACATTTATTTTTGACATTTACGTAAATGTCAGTATGAAATATATGACACTAATTTTTGACATTTAAGTAAATGTCGATATGAGATATATGACATTTATTTTTTCGACATTTATGAAACTTCACTTAAACTTTCTTACATTTAGATTAAATGTTGGTAAAACAAATTTCAAGACACTTACTTGTGACATTTATAAAATGTCACATTGAATTTTCTGACACTTTAGTTAATGTCAACAAATGCTATTATTGAATGTCATAAAAATTGGTGACATTATTTTATATTTTACTAAATATCATATTAATATTCTGATGTCGCTACCAAATTTCTTTAAACACCCCAGAAAAATCTATATATAGTTTTTCTCAAGACACATACATACAAACAATCCGTGCATTCAAAACTATCTTCTTCATGATAAGCAAGAAACATTATATAAAGCAAATATTTTCTAATATTATAATCAAATAACAAAATAGAAATATAATATGTTTTCTGTAGAAGTAAACAATGTCAAAACAAATTATCTTTTCTATCTCAAGTAAAATTGAGATCTAACTAAATGTAATAATCTCAACATAAAACCAACTAATTAACTCCTAATTCAAATGGAATTAAAATCTCCAGTAAATTTGCAATAAATCTTTATGAAATCATCAAATCAAAAGTCGAGCATGTTGAAGTCGATACTTGACCTCAATTTCCTTAAAAAATCTGCACAAGAAATGCACATAAGAAAATCTATAACTATATAATAATAGAAATTAGATCCCCATTAACTAGAACAATTTGGGATATAAAAAGGGACTAATTGAATTTTTCAACACAAATATTAAAAAATTGATGCAAAAGCAGTAATTATATACATGATATTTTTCTCCTTTTGAAGAAAAGAAAGATCTTGTAGTTTTTTTCAAACATACCCACTTCTTTTTATTTGTGCCAACTACAGTAGTTCCAGTCTTCTTGATCATGTTAGCCTAAGAAAAAACATTAAACTGATTATTTTGATACTTCACGAAATACAAAACTTAACGTTTCATTGAATACATAAGTGTGCCAGATTTTCTAGAAGGAAAATAAAAAAAGGAAGATACATGATTGCTTCAACAAAACAAACATATGGTGCTAGGACAAAGAAACAAACATCTTATAGTGCAACTAACAGTGTGATAGCATTAATATGCATTCACATTGTGTATGTTGTTTATTGTAAGAACTCATCTTACAATAAGCTAAAAACTCCAACACACAGATTATATACCACACAATAAACAATATAAGACCTTACCAGATTTACATATTCAGTCAAATTATTTCCTTTTCCAGAAGGAAATGACCCTAAAGGCTAGCTCCTCCAACCCATGAATTAGTCATCATCCATAAATATATGTTCTTTTCTAGAATATAAAGGAGGAAGGGAGAAGGGACAGTAGAAATTAAGATATAATCACTTCATATATATTATTGAAATGTGAAGGAGTAGTCACAAGGTAAAGTAGTAGCGTGAATCACAATCCCCTGCAATGAACTTTAACTCAATGGACCACTTCCAGAAAGAACAAATACAGAAAGAGGAAAAGTAGGAGCACAAAATCCACAAGCATGTGTACTCTCTAGAACTAATCACCTCTTTCAGTCGCATGCAACAAGTTCATAGAACTGAATACATATTCCAATACATTATTATCGACATCTGCATTAGTACTACATGAGCTTAAAATATACTTGAACTAATCTTAAGAATATATTAGCATACATCAAACAATATAAGACTTCCAGAACAAGGTCTCAAATCTAATGTAAGAAGATCTAGATTGCACAAACATATCTATAATCCGTTCCAGTGATAACTTGACAACGACAGATTCAGTAACAACATTTAGAGAGTTCAGTGTCACATTTTCGTTGTTGCGCATTATTAATAAATCAATATTCATATTGGGTCTATTCAGACTCCAAAAAACAAACCTGGAAACATCTGAACAAAACTACATCCAGAATTATTTGGTAATAAACAAATATGGAGGAATCATGCTATTTGCTTCAACTAATTTCCTAGACAAGGCAACAAGAGAATCTACAAATTAATTGAAACAGGCTCACTATTTTAGCAAAATAGGAAAAATGTGAAGCAGGGTAGCAATGTGCAGGAGGTGCAAACCCATAATCAGCAAAATAATGCCAAAAATGAGGTAATCCCAGAGCTTGCACCTTATACTGTGATACAATCTTTTGCGGCTAAATTAAGGCATAATGAGGATTCAAACATGGACTCAAGGCAGAAAAAAGGAACAAAAATAAGGGTGATCAAGTAAGAACTGAACAGCAGAATATGCAGTCGAGTGATAGGAAAATAATAAAACATTACAGATAGACTCAAGGCAGCATCATTACAAAGAAGAAGAGCCAAATCAGCAGGAAGAACAATGGCAAACTCAAAAAAAGATGAATAACAAAAACAATAAAAACAATGAGAAGAGACCTTAGACACGTCAAGAGCAGATTATGTTCTAAAATTCTGGTACCCTTATTCCATATTTTTTATCCACAATCCAGATATTTCAGCATGAATTAAAAAAATCTTCTTTTTTATAAGGTACATCATGAATTAAGACACTTAGAATAAGAAGTTACATTTTCCCAAAGTAGAGTTGCCGAATAGTTAAGGAATAAGATGGAGTGGCATGAGAATGCCAGCTTGCTAATCATAAGGAACTGATAAAGCATGTGAAATAAAAGAACTTTAGGCAGATGGTGTGGAAAAGATGGTGTTTCCACAGAGACTCTGCACTACCCCCTATTATACCTTCTAAGCAAAAGGATCAGACTTCACTAAGGAGAAGCTTGTGGCACACTTTCTAATCAAAAACCAAGGAAAAAAATAATCAATTGGGTTCAAGGAAAAAGTGGATGTTATCTCATGGTTGTACTTTGGACTAGAAGCTCTCAAACAAATAATAGCTCTACATTTCTTACATCTCAAAGAAACATGGAAATTGTCTCAAAGATTGGTTTTGATCAAGAAAAAGACAACTAGAAGTACACATGATCTATAATTTTGAGAAATACCGGTGTAGCTAAGTCAAAGGATCAAAAAGAGAGTAGGCAAAGGACAACAAAATAGAATCAAAGAATTGTAATCGACCCTAAGTAAAGCTCTATGTAAAGCACGGGCAACCATCTGACATCTGCAACTTCGATTTGTAATTGGTTCATAATTTTTGGAAATTCAGACAAGGTATTTTGTATTAGAAATGCTTTAGCAACAACTAATATTTGCTTCTTGAATATAACTATTGAAGTAGCCAGAGGCAAAGTACTTCACCAAATTGGTACTCTTTAAGGATAAAGCCAACTTTGGTAACCACATTCTCAGTAACTGTTGGGTAGGTCTGCTAACATAGATTAGACTCATATTTAACTATCTAGAGTTAAGCACAGGAATATTAAACAAACTTAACAGAAGCCGCACAAGAAATTCCCAGAAAAGTCAAAGTCATACAGGTAAAAATATTATTACTCATAATTCTTATATTGATCTTGTTGAACCAGATCTGCCAAACAGTCCAGGTACAGCAAAAAATCATCATGAAGACGAGGCAACGGTTGAGAAAACACAGGCAAACAAGTGAAATTCTTGAAAAATTCTACATCTCTATCCCTTGACCATGAAGAAAGTGAAATCTTCAATCTCCTTTACTTAACTATGGTCCTATATAAGGAAAGAAGTGGACTTCTCTACCTGGGTTAGACTTTGTACTTATTTTTATGCTCTATTAGTAGTTTAGTACTCTAAACTATTTGCACCAGTTATTCAATCTTTATTCGTGTGGTGATCTATTGATTCTGTCATTTTGATTTTTTGGTATTTATAAAATTGAGGAAATGACTTGTGTTCTAGAAGTGCTACTCTAATGATTTTGGATATGTTGGGGCTGTATAATATCATAGTTTCTTTTCCATTTTGTGTCGTACCTACAATTTTAATATCGGATACATTTCTAGTGTCTCCTTGATAAATTAGCATCTCTTACATCTTTGCCTATGAATTCCAATGTCCTGATGTGTTTTTCCTTCCTTTATCCTTACTGTGTTAGTGTTGTGCAGCCGCCTGTATGAGGTGGGAGTTGGAAGAATCAGGAAAGCACTGCATCACTACAATAATAAGTGGTTTTGATCTGGTGCCTACATTTTCAACCGATTATATGTTACCAACCCCTATATCCCAAAATCCTCCCTCTGTGCCTAATGTACTTGCAAGTATGAACAAAGAAGGAAATAACAAGACCTCTAAGATCACAGGTATTGACTCAATGCTCCCATTACCCCTCACCCCTTTAGATAATTGTTTAACTGTTGTGGAAGTTGTTGGAGTGTTGGATGGAGGGTTGAAGGAGAACATTACTAGCTTGTAGGAAGGGGTATCCAAAGGGGGTTTCTGCATCATGATGTACATGAGAATTTACACACTGACCTTAAGAAAGACCCTAGAGATTCTGCTACCACTTCTCATCAGACCATACAAGAGAACCAACACAATTAGCTCATCCATCTGGGAAAGGTTTCTGGTCAGGGACACAGTAAATAGAATGATCAACAGGGTAATCTTAATACTTCTCATAACACTCAGAAAAAGAATCAGAAAAAAGAATGTTCATTAGTGAGAATAAGAACAAAACATATAACACAGTGGGGGCACAAACTAAGAGCAAACTATCAACAACAAATCTCAGGGCAAACTAAGCAAAAAGAGGAGAGATGCGATCAAAAGAAGGCAACAACAAGCAGCAAGGACAGAAGAAATAAGGGGCAAGAGGTACAGGTTCAAGTTGGTCAAAATGAACATAGCAACACCAAAAATACGAATTATGAAATGATACATTCTGAGGATGAGTATGATCAGGACACACAATCTTTGGTGCAGGTTTTTCAATTTTGGAGGCTTAATGCATGAAAGAGTTGACTTTTGTCAACATCCGAAGATTCAGATGTCGGATCAAGATTCTATCAGTTCCATCAGCTACGGATGGGTCCTTTTGGTTTAGTGTGATGTTTGGTTTGGGTTTCGAGGCTTCTGTTTGGAGTGTGTACAATTAGGCATTTTAGCTTTTTTGTTTTGCCAAAGTTTGACCTTGGTCAGCTTTCTTGGTTAACGTGCTCGGACTGGAATTCTGTCAATGTAGTTAGCTCTAGAGAGCAAAGCTTGGTCTAGAATGACCTTTGGTTTGGTTCCGGAGGTAATCGAGATGAGTATATGGCATTTAGCATTTTTATGGTGAAAACTATAAATAATATGATAAATTAACACAATTTATAATTTCACTATACCAACTGAAAAATAACAACAACAACAACAACTAAATCCACCAACTAAACCACATTATTTATTTGAACTTTTTTAAACAACTAAACAACTTTAACTCTAACTAGTTTTGACTTAATTCCAACAATTAAATCACCAACTAAACCACATTATTTATTTGAACTTTTTTAAACAACTTTAACTCTAACTAGTTTTGACTTAATTCGAACAACTAAAACCACCAACTAAACCACATTATTTATTTGAACTTATTTAAACAACTAAAAAACTATAACTCCAACTAGTTTTGACTTCATTCCAAAAACTAAATCCACCAACTAAACCACATTATTTATTTGAACTTATTTAAACAACTTTAACTCTAATTAGTTTTGACTTAATTCCAACAACTAAATCCACCAACTAAATCACATTATTTATTTGAACTTATTTAAACAACTAAAAAACTATAACTCTAACTAGTTTTGACTTCATTCCAAAAACTAAATCTACCAACTAAACCACATCATTTATTTGAACTTATTTAAACAACTAAACAACTTTAACGCTAACTAGTTTTAACCTAATTCCAACAACTAAATCCACCAACAAAACCACATTATTTATTTCAACTTATTTAAACAACTAAACAACTTTAACTCTAACTAGATTTGACTTAATTCCAAAACCTAAATCCACCAACTAAACCAAATTATTTATTTGAACTTATTTCAACAACTAAGCAACTTTTTAACTCTAACTAGTTTTGACTTAATTCCAACAACTAAACCACATTATTTATTTGAACATATTTACACTAAACAACTTTTTAACTCTAACTAGTTTTGACTTAATTCCAAAAACTAAATCCACCAACTAAACCACATTATTTATTTGAACTTTTATAAACGAGTAAACAACTTTAATTCTAACTAGTTTTAACTTAATTCCAACAACTAAAACCACCAACTAAACCCCATTATTTATTTGAACTTATTTAAACAACTTTAACTCTAACTAGTTTTGACTTAATTCCAACAACTAAATCCACCAACTATACCACATTATTTTAAATAATGAGTCAAACTAGCTAGGGGTCAATTAAACTTCATTTGAACTTATTTCAACAACTAAACAAATCAAAACTAAATTTAAAGCTAAGTGTCAACACTAGATGGATCGACTAGTGTTGGTACTTATGCTTAACAAACACATTATTCCTAAATTAAAGCATAATATCAACATCTAGATGGACACAAATCGATCTTGCAAGAAAATCAATTTTGTCATCAATAGGATCAACTAGTGTTGGTAATTATGCTTAACAAACACATTATTCCTAAATTAAAGCTTAATATCAACACTAGATGGACATAAATCGATCTTGCAAGAAAATCAATTTTACCATCAATAGGATCAACTAGTGTTGGTATTTATGCTTAACAAACACATTATTCCTAAATTAAAGCTTAATATCAACACTAGATGGATACAAATCGATCTTGTGAGAAAATCAATTTTGTCATCAATATGATCAACTAGTGTTGGTTCTTACACTTAACAAACACATTATTCCTAAATTAAATCTTAATATCAACACTAGATGGACACAAATCAATCTTGCGAGAAAATCAATTTTGTCATCAATAGGATCAACTAGTGTTGGTACTTATGCTTAACAAACACATTATTCCTAAATTAAAGCTTAATATCAACACTAGATGGACAAAAATCGATCTTGCAAGAAAATTAATTTTGTAATCAATAGGGTCAACTAGTGTAGGTACTTATGTTAAACAAACACATTATTCCTAAATTAAAGCTTAGTATCAACACTAGATGGACACAAAGCGATCTTGCAAGAAAATAACCAAAGTAAACAATCACCAATGAATGAGGTTCCATTGAATCATTACCACCAAAGTAAACAATCACCAATGTAGGCTGAACAGTTGCATCCTGGAAGAGGAAAAACACCATTTTCACAAGTCAAAAGTTAGTATATAGGAGATGTCTTGCAATACCAGATGTCCAGATGAGATATCTTTATAAAAAAAAACAAGTAGGTTTCTACAGGATATTCTCAATTCTTAAAAGCTCTCCACAATAAAAATCCAAGAAGATATTGATAATGTTCTGATAGTCAGATGATATGAACCAAAAAGCGTAGCTAAGTTCTAACGCAAATAGCACTATTTCTTGGGGAAAATGATTGTTCACACAACAGTATTAAGCAGTCTTTTAACTGACAATAAAGAAGAAGTAAGGCAGAGGGAGCATCTAATCTAACAAGCTATACTTTAACATTCACATGCCTTGACCATTCAGAGATATTGGGGAACAAGATGCAATACCTTTGGAAACACTTGAACAAGGACATGTATAGCACGCCTTGAGTTCCAACCAAAGTAACCACGCAATAATATGTCCGCCTACAGTAGAGTAAAAGGTATTACTCTGTAATCTCTACTAAATCAAGACTCACTACGTGAGTTAATGAAACTATGTATGATAGCTTAAGCTAGGATTCGTTAGTGCATGAGTGATGAGATAAATTTTTATAAGAAGTACTTTACAGTAAATGTTGAACCTGAAAACTTCAACACAAGCACTTTTAAGATCACAACAACAGAGTACTTAAAATTTCCCCAAGTAACATTGAGCCAATACCAAACAAGGCATACAAAACAGATTGCAGTCATAAAATTCGTCATCAAATGAAACTCTCATCCATTATATCTCAATTAATTTACTCCATCAAGAAAATCACTTTGAATGGACAATGCTGGAAAGGTTAAGATTTCAACACCGAGAAAAAACAGATATGTGTAACTTAACATTCAAGACCCTATGAAATCTATAAAGAAAAAAAACAATGTAGCAGGGATACCTACTATTCCAAACTAGTAAAGAGAAAATAAGGATGCTTGATCTCGTACTAGATTTCCTCTCCAGGAAGATATTTCATTATAAACACATGACACCTCACCTCACCCCCTCCACGCTGCTGTTGCGACCTGCTGCTGCTGCGCACGACCTCTTACTACTGCGACCTCCTGTTGCGCTGGTCAGGGATGGTGGCGTGACCTGTTGCTGATCGAGGCAGCGCCGGTCGGGAATTAGTGGGGGTGGGAGCCGGGCGAGGGTGGGTCGAGATGGGTGAGGGTGGGCGTAGCGCGAGAGAGGAGTGAGAGGTTTAAAAGTGAAAGAGCTGACTTAGGGTTTGAGATTAGTTTTTTTAAAAAAAGAAGTATTAATTTATCGACCACAGGATGTCAGTATCTTTTATATCTTGGCTAGCTCACACATACCTCAACTAGTCTGTCCAGCCCAAAAGCATAGCTACTCAACAACAAGTCGGGGTGCTTTTTTTAATGAAATAAGTGAGATTTTGTTAAGGCATCCAGTAGATGCAAAGATACAAAAGATGGGGGGTCTGTCAGCTAAAGAAGAACAAAAAATTTATAGAGCTAAGGAGCTGACAAAATCCAGGTAGTGATCTAAGCCTTAATTAACAAAAGAGTGGAATGGAGTAACATAAAAGATAAAATAACTTGGGACAATAAGGGAGGATAGACTAGGAAGGCTTTTCTAAGGTACAAAAATACAACTCAATAATAATACACTTTATGTCAGGTAGCACATAATGATCCCCTCTCCCTTTAGAAGATCCCCAAGAGTTTGTTCTAAGGAAAACATGGAGTCGAATAGATTGTGTATAGCAAATGGGTATTAGGAGGACATATTCGGATTGGAGCCTTTTAACAGTAATAAAATAAGTACCATTTTACATTGATCTTTCCGATTGGTCTGTTGATATGTTGTCGTTATTGACCGGAGTTGGCTTAAGGTTCTCGTCGGCATTTCGCTTCATTAAGGCTCGCTGGTCGGGACGTGAAACAGCAATAGCGACAAGTTGTTGTTGTCGACTTCGCCGGAGGAGAAAAAAGGATTTTGCCGGCACGGGGGAGGGAAACAGTGGGATCGCATTGTGCTGGTCCCATTCTCTGGTGGAGATGGCAAGAAGAGAGAGTGCCGCCAATCTCCACCGGTCAAGGTTGGAGCGACAGTGAATGGAGAAGATGAAGGAGAGGGTGGTGTTGGTGGTGGGCTCTGACTCGCCAGTCGGAGCAGCAGCGACGGAGAAACAGAGGAGAGGAAGGATGCAGTCACTGGTTGTGGTCGTTGTCTCGCCAGCTCTCCTTGGTCGCTGGGGTGTCGCTTTTGGATGTAGTCATTTTTGGAAAAGAAGAGGGCTTGGTCTGGTATATTCGATCAAAACGGACGGACGAGATTGTAATGTTGTATTGGATGAATTTAGATAGACAGTTTGTATTAAAAAGTGAGTTAGGATCTAAAATTGGCCAATTGGCCAAATGTGACTAAAATTAACATGAAATAAGATAATAAATTGGCTAGAATTGACATGACAAATGAACAGAAGAGGCTATTATTTAAATAATTTGAAGAAAGGTCAAACATATTGCTATTTAATTAATAAACATATTATATACTTACATATATATATATATATACATATATATATATATATATATATATGTTGACAAATATAAACTGAATAATAATAACTTTTTTGTATATAAAATAAATACATTGAAATATAATCACATTAAATAGATACTTAAAGCTTGAAACCTATAAAAAAAATATTTCAAATTTAGCAATCGATAAAATAATAATCTAATAATAATAATAATAATAATAATAATAATTTATTTTTTATTATTATTATTATTATTATTATTTCATAAATTATGAACACTAGAGTATATAATTGATTAGATAAAAGTTAAATACAATTTTAAGCAAGTTCTAAAAATGTAAATTTAATCTAATAGCAATCCGAAAAGGGTTATAGTTCGGTCGAAATTGGGTATCAACAGCGGAGAATCGACACAACAATTTAAAATAAAAATAGCTTTTAAATTTTGCACTCTCTTTTTATATTGTTTTTCTGTCTCTTTTGATGTAAATTCTTTATTCTTTGAGAGTTAAAAAAGACCGACTCTTTAGAAGGGGTCTAGAACCTTTTTTCCAAATCAGTGAAGAGATAGACTATTTATAAGGGAATTGGGGGGTTATGGAGCAAATTCGAGTAGGATATTTTTAAATCCTTTCAAAGGAAAAATTGTAGGTAAGGATAGGGATAAAGTAATGATGAAAAGATGAAATAAAAGAGGGATAGGGTTATCCGATTAATCGTCGGACAAAGCTTGAATCCTATGATTTTTGAGTTCCTCTCCTCTTTTCCAAAGCAAATTGTGGAGAAGTGACTTGGTGTGACTCAAAAAAGGGGAAAAGAGATGTGGAGGTGAGGGAGGTGGTGGATAGATGTTTATATAGCGGTCTTTCGCACAAGATCCGAAGGATTTTGGGGTGAAGGATGGTTATCTGTGAAGAAAAAGATAAACAGTGTAAAGGGGCGCGAATGAGGAAATATGGATGTGATCATGTACGCGTTTGAGTTTGTATCTATAGATGTATGTATATTTTGTGAGGATATGAGAATTTTAGAATAAGGAATTTAAAATATAGCCAAAGAATTGTAAATTTAGCTGAATTGAGTGGCCTGTTGTATTAGACATTTAGCCAACTAAATTTAAATATAACCAAATCGAATCAATTAGCTAAATTCAGACGATTAATTATCAATTAATTATTTGAAGTTCTTAGTTTAAACAAGACAAAATAAATATTAAGACATAGGTTATTTAATAATTATACATAATTATAAAGTCAACTAATGTAAAGAAAGTAAATACACATATTTGTACTAAACGCAACTTTTGGGCTATTTTTTAAATATATATTTATTTATAAACATACATAGTTATATATTTTTCCTGAATAATACCCTCTCATACTTATAATCTGGTTGTATTTTTCAATTGATGCATTTTATAATTGTGTAATTTAAGAAAAATGATGAAATTTACAAAATCGATCGAATTTGTTGGTATTAATCCCCCCCTCCTCGCCAATTAACGAATGAACTTTGGCCATTTCTTGTGAAGCACTTGTATTATTTTTTTGTCAGTTGTCACTCGTAATTATGAAGGGAAAATGTCATAAATGGTCTCTGAACTATTGTAGTAGGTCTAAAATAGTCTTTTAACTATACATTTACTGAATTTAGTCCTTTAACTGTCCAAATGTTATCAAGTTTGGTCTCTTAATTATACACTTATCGATTTTAGTCCTTTTTAAGTATTAAAAAATTTATCAAATTTTTCTCGTGAATTATATTTTAAACCGCTGAGGTAATGTTCTTTTCTTAAGAGTAAATTGAAGGAAAAGTAGCGAGGAGAGAGAAACAACCGGAAAATAGGTTAAAGATTTAATTTCACATAGATGTGAGTTCTATTAATATAAACCTAAATTATTTGTAAATAAAATCGTCAAAGACCAAATCTGATAAAATTTTGAATACTTAAAGGACTTAAACTAGTAAGTGTACAGTTATGGGACTACAAATGGTTAGTACATAATTAAGGGTCTAAACTTGATAGCATTTAGAATAGTGAAAGAACTAAATCTAATAAATGTATAGTTAAAGGACTATTTTATATCTACTTCAATAGTTCATGGACCCTTTATGGCATTTTCTCTAATTATGAACAATTGTAGCCAAAGAAAATTATGTATATCCTGCCTCGGCAAGCTTGGGAGTTTCCTGATGTAAGCTCCCTGGGTACGGTTTCGGAGTTTATGTAAATGCCCTATCTTCAAAGGGAGCTGCTGACTTAAGGTATCCCCTGATCCGATTAGCTATGATTTTTTTGTAGCAAATAGTTGAATTATTCAACTACAAATTTTAAGTTGTCGCTATTTAACACCTTACATATTTTGTGACAATATTTTGTTGCGACTAAATCCCAGGTTGATTAGAGACAATAAAATGATTGTCACCAATTTTTTTATATTATTAGTGACGAAAATAAATGTCTTAATTAAATCTAAATTTTTATAGCTAAAACATATAATATTTGACTATAAACTCTAATTTGTCGCTATTGTAACAACACATTTTTTGAGACGAAATTATTTTGTGTACAAAAAGTAATTAATTTAAGACAAAAAATAATTTGTCACAAATCAGATACATCATTAGTGACGAAATAATATGTCACTGGTAACTTTAAATTCGTAACTAATAATTTCTAGTTATATATCATATTTGTTGTTGTGATATATATTATAAACAGTCATTTCAATTCTTTGATTAATCTTAATGTAGAATTTATGGAAATCTATGGCTACTCGAGTTAGCGCAAAATCTGCTTCTGCAAAATCAAACATTACCAGGTCATATGCTAGTGTGTATATATATTTATATATATAAATAAAAATATATTCAATTAAGATCATAAACGTCATGTAGTGATATATTTATCCTTTTAATTAGTTAATGTTAAATAACTCTCATTTCAAATTTGTATTGATTTATTTAGTAACAAACAACTCTCTATAAATAATTTGTAAGGTAATTTATTTAAATAAATTTACTAGTACAAATATAAAACATAAAATCAATTAAAATGATTTGAGGGATATTATTGTCTTTACATAGACTTATCACATGGTATTATATCCTATGTATTACTAATACCTCCAAATGGAAGGTATTAGTAATACATCCTATAATACCACCCAAATTCCTATCAAACATAGCACCAAATAATACCATACATAATACACGGACTATTTCTTGTAATGCAGCCTACCAAACGACCCCTTAATTCAATGTTTGGTTGCAAAAGTAGGGATAACTTATCCCAAGATTAACAATTAGTCCAGGGATAAGTTATCCCTCACTGGCAGAGGTATAGTAATCCCAGGATAAGTATCATGGGATAAGATGGGTAAATTAACAAAAATACCCCCTTAAACTCTCTTTTATACACCACGTTTACGTTCAAACATATTAACATAATTTTTAACAACATTTATAATAACATTCACAACCTTAATTATTTGTTGTTTTTACGATAAATATATTTTTCTATTAAAAATTTACATTTTATAATTACAATTTTTATTTATGAATATATTATAAGTTGAATTTATTTGCGTATTTATTATTTTTATTTATATTTTAATTTCTCTTAAAATGTTCACACCACTACTAAATTACATATTTTTCATTATATAGTTTATTACTCACTGAAAAATTATATTTTATCTATAACTAAAATGTAGATAACTTTAATAATAAATTTTCTTTTACTTTAATAAACTTAAAATGAAAGTCCTAATTTTTAAGCTAAATAAGATGAAAGTTTTACTTTTAAACTAGATAAGATGAAAGTTTTATTTTAAAGCAAAATAAGATGAAAATCTTATTTTGAGCTAAATAAGAAGAATATTTTATTTTAAAGATAAGTAAGATGAAAGTTTAATTTTTAAGTTAAATAAGATGAAAGTTTAATTTTTAAAACATACGGCACAATCATGGAAATGCACACACAAAAATATTTAAGATAAATAAGATGGAAATTTTATTTTTAAGAATGAATAACTAATGCTTTCAAAGAAAATGTAAAAAAAAAAAAACTACGTAAGGTGAGGATATTTTTGTAAACAAACAACATATTCTCAAAAACTATACAATGAATATTGGTTTGAATATGACAAACCAAACAAACAATAAAAACTAATTCCAGCATAACTTATCCTAGCATAATTATCCCAGTATAACTTATCTCAACATAACTAATCCCAACATAACTGGTATTCAAACCAAATGACCCCTAAAAATTGATTATTTCTTTTGTAACGGAATTTTCTAATGCCGTTATTTATAGGACATAATATGGAATTTGAAATGATATCATAAACATGCACTTTAATATGATTTAGGAGTTATGATTATCAAAAATCATGGGAGTAACGAAAATAAAAATAATTAATTTTTTTATATGAAAGAATATGAATAAATGGGGTGGTAATTGTCATATTCATTTTTTACAATACTAAAAAATAAATAAATAGAAAAAATTGTCATAAAAGTGAAAAAAAAAGAAGATAAATAGGAACCTTGACCAATGAGAGGTGCCTAATAGTATTCATTTATGTAGCTTTATATTACACGAAGGTGAGGTTCAATTGAAAAATACATCGATCTTTCGGGATCTTTCAACTTCTCTAAAATAACAAGAAAAGGTTATTTCTTCTTCCACAACGGGTATTGTAACGAACTCAAGTTACATTTGCTCATAAAAATTAAACTTGAGTCATTTTAATAACAACGAGGGTGAAAACGAGATATTTTTATCATAAAGTAAATTTTGTTCAAATCATATAATCTGGAGGCCAAATTTGGTCAAACTTTATCCATATATATTGATAAATAATATTTAAAAAAATAATTAGATTTTAAAATTTAGGTGTAAATATCCATAATTAGTGACTAATAATATGTTTAATCAGTGACGGACCCAAGATTTTTGTTTAGGGGGTTTGAAAAATAAAAGTATAAACGTGTAAATAAGCCTTTAGAAATGGGAACCTTGAATTCTTTTGGGTTTAAAACTATACTTTAGCACGTTTTTAAAAGTAAAAAAATAAACTAAAAAAGAACTTGAAAAACAGAACTGAAAATTAAAAAAAAAACTTAAAAAACTGAAGAAAAAAAAGAAAGAAAGATAAAATGCTTACACAACCATTGACATACAACCTAATTTCAAGGGGACTTGCCATTGCGCCATCAGTTTCTCTTTGTTATTGAGGAGGTTCAAAATATATATCTATAGAAATACATAAAATTTATCTTATATATACCGTGTAATTTTTTGTCGAGGGGGTTCAGGAACCCACATGGGTCCGCCCCTAGATTTAACAGTACTTTTCATCATATGCCATAAACATCAATGACATTTTTCAATATATGGCATAATATATTCGATATTTGTATAAAAAATTCATTGTTTTAAAGACATTTTCACTATATGTCGATCGAATCAACGACACTTTGCAATAAATGTCATAATATATTCGATGTTAGTATTAAATGTCGCTATTTTAGCAACAATTTTGCTAAAAGTCGCTAAAATCAATGACATTTTACAACAAATGTCACTATTTTAGTGACATTTTTTCTAAATGTCACTAAAATCAATGACATTTTGCAGTAAATGTCATAATATATTCGACATTTATGTTAAATGTCCTATTTAAGCGATATTTTTTTCTAAATGTCATTATTATATTCAACATTTGTAGCAAATGTCATCATTTATATGACATTTTCGCTAAATGTCGCTAAAAACAACGACAATTTGCAATAAATGTCATTATTATGGTGACATTTTGGACCAAATGTCATTATTTTTACGATATTTGATACCAAATGTCATTATTTTTACTACATTTGACATCAAATGTCACTGTTTTATGACATTTTGTTCTTAAATATCGTGAAATTCTTTATTTTCCGACATTTGTTTCAAATGTCACCAAATTAATGTCGTCGTATGTACATTTTCTTGTAGTGAAACCTAGGGAATAGTCAACCCAAGCTTCACTTGAAGGAAGTAGAAGTACGTCTCAGCGATCGGAACCTACACTCATAGTAGATGTAAAAGAAATGGGTTAGCACATAAAGTACTAAGTATGGAAGCATGCATAAAATCCTTGAAATATGATTAAAAAAAAGGACATTTTTGTTCAAAAGTATGCATTTTTCAAATTTGGAAATCAACATGCACTCTCAAGGTAAAACACAAGTCATAATCACATTTAACTTCAAAACATAGTAAAGCCATCACCTTAGCAACTCTAAGGAACACTTGTGCGATGTATGGTTGGCATCCCATAATACCAACCATACTAAGTACTCCTTTGAAGCTACCTTAGTCATACATATCATCATTAGACCTCATCATAATCAATAGTCATAAATAAGGAAATAGTCATGTACATTACTTAAATATGAGGAAAGTCATTCATAGCAACTATCCATTCCACATACATGCATACATTTATGTCTCATCATAGCATAATGAAAACAATCCCGTAACACCTCACTAAGTCCCCTTGTGCAATGTAAGAGTGAAGTCCCATACCCGCACTCCTACTAAGTAAACTCATCAAGAAGTCATAAGTATAGTTCGTATCATATTCATTATCTTATCATATAGGGAAGAATAGCCATAACCGACATAGACCATGTGAGCCACATAGAATTTGGTGTCATGTAACCCCACACTGAAAGAAGGTGTCCTACTTGCCTAAGGTAGAACTAAATGTATTAGCTTTTAGGTGGATCCACTAGCTAAAGACCTATGTTGGCACATAGTTATGGGATAGGGTGATTGCTTCTAGAAACCCGACCTATTGTATTGGCGAAGGAGCTTCCATCTCATGAGAATAATCTAGATGACCCGGCCTATTGTATTGACGGGAGGGCCTCTACCTCATTGACCATATCCACTTGGTGCTAAGCATTATTTCCCAAATTATACATAATTAGTCTTGAATTGCATTTACATGTGTGAAGGAATAATTTGCCATTCATTCAATACAACCCATAAAATAGCTCATAGATTCAATAAAGTGAGAATGTACTTTCAACCTTAGAATCAATACTAACATGTGAGTAAACCTTTCACATTATTGTTCATATGTTTCATGAGAATAGCCTTTCAATCAACACAACAACATTATCATCATCCTAGACAATTCATACATAATCAAGTGTAAGGTTAAGGGAAGAATGGCCTTTCAACAATACCTCAATTTACACATTAGTCATAGGATCTTCACTTTCTAAGTGAATCATGAGGTTATACACAACATTCATCAACATGTACAACCCTTCATAACTTACCCTTCAAAGGTCATGAATCATGTCACACAATCACACCTAGAAATACTACATTAGGCATGATTAAAATAAGATTCAATAACTAAAATATCATATACATCATTCATATTATTCATCTTGCATCAATACACCTATAACAAATTCATGAAATTGGGGTTATGGGGTAATTCATGGGTTCATGGGGAGTTTTACTATAAAAATCACCATTAAACATCAAATCATCCATAATATAGGACAATTACCCCAATGAAATCGTTTTTAGGAAGCACCCATGGCAAGAATGAAAACCCTAGTTTTTGAACAATTTACCAATTTCGAAATTAAGAGTTGAAGGGCTTTATGGAAGGAAACTTTCCATAAATCAAGACTCCCATACCTTTATTGAAGCTTTACCCATGAATTTGAGTTGAGAAGATGGATTCTTGAGCCCTATTCTTCAACTTCTTGAGCTTCTTCAAAGGAGGAACTCTAAAGAGAGAAATATTGGAGAGGAGAGGAAGATGAACTTTTTATTTTGATGTGGGTGTTTGTGAAAGTGATTTATTATGGGAGTATTTTAATATAAAATATCTTATATAGATATTTAGAAATAATAAAAAATATACCAACTTCTTAATTTAACTTAAAAATAATATTTATGAAAACGCCCCTTGCCCACATGGACTTGCCAAATAAAACTAAGGCAAAGTCCAAGGGAGCCTTTAAGGTCATTGAAGTGGTCCACTAGCCTTGGACTTGTGCCTTTAGCTTTTTAAACCTAAAGCATGTCCATGAGGGTTTTTAATAACTTCAAGTACCTTATATATTTTTAATTAAAGGTAATATAGAAAATACCCATTTAATTTGGACTAAAATGAAAATTATGAAACTACCCTTAATGCCCCCCACATGGACAGCCCTAAAAACAACTAAGGCAAGTACCAAGGGAGCTTTTAAGGTCCTTGGAGTAGTCTGCCAGCCGTGGACCCTCACTTGGACTTGTGCCTTAAGCTTTTGAAAGCTAAGGCATGTCCACAAGGGTGTACACAGGCAGTGGACCCTCACTTGCACACGTGCACTGCCTAGGCGTGCTAAGGCAGCCCTGATACGAGGTGTTCCACTTGCAGTGGGGTCCTCCACAGTCCTTGGACCCTCACGTGGACTGACTTCATGCCAAAATTGGCTAAGGCAAAGTCCACGAAGGACTTGTACGAGCAGTGGAGGCCTTTCACGGGACCTTGAAGCCTCACGTGAACTTGCCTCCTTGCATATATGGTAGGCATTGGTTCAAGGAGGATTCTAAGGGTTGTGAAGGCTTTCACCTTCCTTGAAGGCTCCCTTGAACAATTTATTTTGCCCACACGACTAATGGAAAGTTCAAGAGTGCTTCTAAGGGTAGAGAAGCCTTTTGCCTTCCTTGAACCCTCCCTTAAACTTTAACTTAGTCAAATTTTTGGGCTATTCATAACTCCAATTCATGCATAAAATTTTAAGATTCATATGTTAGGCTCTAGTTTCACCTATCAATTTTTCGGATGTTACACAAAATAAGAACAGCCTACGCTTTAGTCCATTCACTCTTTCGTGCTGAATGTGTAGAAAAGGGTTTAGGATTCACTCTATCGATCTGAACCCGTGACAACCCAATACCCACAGACCATCAATCAATAATCTTGGTTTTAAAACCTCTCTCTCAAGCAAGCTAAAAATACGAAGGTAGAACTGCATTTGCAACTACAATTATTTAAATTAAACCACAATTACTGATTGAAATTACTTCTAAACAACATTTAAACTAACAATTAGAAATACCCATAAGCTAAATTAACCCATAATCACACCCCAAGAATTTGGGTTTTCCCTAGACATCATAAAAAGATGAAAATCGTTACCAAATTGTATTTCCATCAATGTGGTAAGATTAATTTTGTCTTTACAAAGGTCCAAATTGAACAATCTCAAAGAGCCACTTCCAATTTCTCAAAAATGAGAAACTTCAAATCTTCAAAGCTAAGGAAAACTTGTCTCAATACTCTGAGTTCAAAATTGAAAAATTTCTCCCTCAATAATATGATAGCTCCTAAACTAAATGCTCAAACACGTATTTATAGTTGCCAAAAATATGTTGCGAAGGGCCATTCGGCGCAGTAGGTCGGGCTCGCCGATCGACTCGGCAATCCACCCTTTGGTCAGTTCCATCGCCTTTTTTTTGGCCTTCAGCATCCTCAAGTTCTGGAACTTTGGGCGATCCAACACTGCATCACGGAACCACTCTACGACACGCCGACTGCTCCTTTTTCTCACCAACTTGATTTTCTACTTCGGGGCTTTGCACACTGGAACTTTAGGCGAGATGGTGGCCATTCGACGACTCGCCAAAGGGACTTGGCGATCACCAGGCCTTCATTTCTTCGTTCTGTCCGCTCGTTTAGTTCCTTTTTGTAAATTAGTGTCCATGCTTTGTTCCTCAATCCAAATACTTGGAAATCAAGGATTTTACATCAGGTATTGGCAAAAAATAAGCATTTGAGGACACTAAATCTATCCAAATAAAGCCTTAAATGAGTCCAAACCTAGGACTCATCAACACCCCAACTTAAATGTTTGCTTGTCCTTAAGTAAAACTCAATTTCAGTAGTTCAAAAAGGGTGCCTCAAATAGTGCTACACAAGACTCAATCATGAATGCACACAAAAAGACTCAACTTACTTATGCAAGGATAAATTGTACACTCAAAGATTCAAGTTGTGACTCACCATTATCAAAGATTCTCAAGTTCACAATACTTGCTTCAAAGGCAAGTTCAAGCTCAACAAAGGTACTCAAATGCCCTCACATAAAGAATGATTCCATATTCACACATAATGGTTCAACATTTTATAGTTCCGAAATCACCTACAACTCTCACACTCATAATGATGAACACATGCATGACTTCACCCATAGGTTTGCCCTTATTTTCCAATCAACACTTATTTTAGCTTACTTACGATCAAAAAGGTCTTTTAAGGCTTGTAACGAGGTTGAGTGTAAAGGTATGGTCATTTAGGCTCAATGGCTGCTACCCTCATGAAATGTGGTATGAACAACATTTTCTTCACTTTTCTTCATCATTCTCATTCATGCTCAAAATTCACCCTATTATTCACTTTCCATGGAATTTTGGACACCCCGTTTCTTTTTGTGACTTTATTTCAAAACTTTTTTTTTCATCTTCTCTTTTTGTGTTTTTTTTGTATGGAAGGATTCCATCTTTTTCAAAACCATGGGTAGAGGGGAATTTCTTCACATTTCTTAATTTACCCTTCTCTTTTTACCACATGGCTATTCAAACCAACCACATCTCATGAGGATTAGGGGTGAAGAGATAAAGAAGGTCACAATTTCATCAAGTTTCTTCCAAGAAAAGAGTAAATCTCAAAGGGTGCTCAAACAAAGTTCACACACTCACAAGGTAGGCCACAAAAGAGGTATAAAGTCAAATTGGTTCTCTTTAAAAATTTTGCCTAAGATAATTTCAAGAGCTTGCATCACTTAACCAATCGGACCAAGGGGGAAATTTTTAGGTGTCATCACACAAGGTTCACGGTAAGCTCATCACACAAGGCATTCGTACCAATATCAAACAAGACTCTACACATTCTCTAGTGTGCAATGATCATCACGAGAGACTAATTAGATAACCGGCTAGTCACGACTAGATGCAAAAGGTTCACATATTGGCAATGCAACTTCATTGGGCCTCATCGTAGCCGCACATTCATTTTTGTTCGATTATGAGCACTATTTAAGTTATCGGTATTGATCAAGACTGATACTCAAATTTGGAAAAGAACAACCACATTCAAACACAATCAAAGTGGTGGCACCAAATTTTCAAAAACGGTCAAAAACCATTTACAATTAAAACAAGGAGCCACAAAATCAAATATCCGCAAACACAGTGCCAAAGCACAATTTATAGCACAAAGCCCAATGTATAAACAAAACACTAATCACAAGAGGAAGGTATGTAAATACCTCACCCCACCACAAATAAAATGCAATTTGTCCTCAAATGCAATAAAAACATCCAAAAATCAGTAAAAGAAGACAAAGAAGGAGGTAAAGAAGATCCTATCTAAGCAATCGCTCCATCTGTCGAGGAATCACTGCCCGGTGTCACAGTAGTCTGATCATGGGCATCAATTCCCCGAGTCACATCAGTTGTACCATAACCACTAGGGGCTGCCATGAACGTCTCTATCATTGATGTCTGGATTACCGAATGTACAATAGTCTCCACTAGATCTAGAAGGTCTCCAAATATGCTCTTCTGCCTCATATCTATTTGCTCCTCGTTGGTCTCGGCCTCCGACTTAGCAGCTGCTATGTCATCCCTATGTACCTCTCTGGTGGTGGCTGGAGGAATCTTTGAACTGGGCAGGGCATCCACATCATCTGTTGCCTCTAATAATGAAGTGAAGTCAGTAAACTTGAGATAATGTACATCCTTCCTCAGATCTACCACTTCGGCTTTCAAAGTCGTAACCTAAGAAGACTCCCCCTGTCGCCTTTCACAAACTATGACTCTCACAGTTAAATCATCAACAGAAGCCCGGAGGGGGTTCAGAGCAGCAAAGAAGACACTCTCAATCATCCATGGGACTGCAGGCTCTAATCGGGTAGCCCACACATCAGCTGAATAGGCTAGGTGCCCCATCTTCAGGATCATTGCCTGAGTAATCCTGGCGGGCTGGGCTGCAGTAGAACTACAAGGAGCCTGGGAGGAAGAAGTGGGAGCATATCTACTTGAAGGTCCAGAGGCCAGAGTAAGCAAAGATGCCTCTCCATGGATAGAGTCAATGTCCACCTCCAAAGATGTATCCACCGGAGCTGCTCTCCTCCTGTCGGCCTCCTCTCGAGTGTACTCAACCTCTATACACCTGATATCAGTGGAGGACGTAGGAATGACCTCAAAATGTCTCATTCCATCACGAGGAACTCTAGCACGCCGGCACAACTCTATAATTAACATCGGGAAGGGAAAGAACGTCTACCTCTGCTTGGCCCTCATGGCCATCTCCTATTCTATGATAAGTCCCATATCAATGCTCTTCTTAGACATAATCGACCCAAGGCAGGCTACCTTAGAATGGTGGAGAATGGACTCATTCTGGATGGTATAATGGAGCTGCTGATGAATCCAAACCAATATCGTGCAGCTACACTCAAGTCCCTCTTCTCGATCGGGACTCATGCCTCAATCCACCTCGGCGTGGTGTCAAAGATGAGGGGAGCTAGCCAGCCTTTGAGCTTATCCAAGGGTGTCGTAGTGGTAGCCATGTTGGGGTAGTCAAAGTCTATCGTCTATCAAGCTATATCATCATGTAAACTTTATTCTATCCTACGCTACATCTTCTCATGATGTAGGTTCAAATTCTCAGCTTCCAGATCACGCATAGATCGGTTCCTGATGTTCAGCTCAGCAACAGCAGTGGTGAGTCCTCATTCTCTGAGGATGAAAAACATGCTTCCTTTGCTTTTAGTGTTAGTTTTAGTTTTTGCTAGATTTAGTTTGGGCATGTCCCAGCACTTCTAGTTAGTTAGAGGCTATTTTCAGACATAGTTAGATTGATCTTTAGCATTTGAGTTTGACTCTTCAGATGTTGTTAAACTTTCAGTTTTTATATATTGTCAATAGGTTATGGGTATTCCCCATCATTTAAGTTTACATGATGATTTAGCTTCCGCACAATATTTCTTTACTCTAGTTTTTTTAGTATGCTTATGATATGCCAACAGGGTTAGCCTAAGGTCACTCATGATCATAGGTCCCATGTTTGCGTCCTGGGAGTAGCTTAGAGGTGTGACACTAATGCCCTTACTTTTTTATCGTGTCGCAACCTAGAGATAAAGCACTAGCTAATGAACATGATGGGGCTATAGACCTTTGCTAAAACTGAGCGATTCCCACCGCCCTACTTCTGCTTAGAGTAGTCATGATTCTCTGTTTTGACTTCTTTTTGTCCTTAGCCCTTTCCCTGAGCTTATCTCCTTCAACTTGCTGCACATGAATCGGGAGTCTTGAGATATCCATGTCCCCTAGAAGCATAGTATTCCTGCACTCGATATTTACCAGATCGGACACCCCAAAAAAAGAACTTACTCATTTGTGCCCTTGGATCAACAACTATGTCTGGAGCCTATCTGGAGAGCTGGGTGAAGCTCAGCCCGTACTCTTGGAATGACATTGAACCCTGCTTATAGTTTATAAATTTTTGTATCTTAGCTTCTCTCAACTTCCTTGGGAAGATCCTGTCTAGAAAAGCTCCAGTAAAACAATCCTAAGTCACTGGTGTTGCATCCACACCCGTGTTGTCTTTCCACTGAGTGAACCAGATATGAGCCACATCCATAAGTTGATAGGATGCTAACTTTACACTCTCAGTACCAGTCACTTACATTACTCCAAGAACCTTCTTAGCCTCATTAATAAAAATATGTGGGTCATTAACAACCTTTGACCCTAGAAACTAAGGTGGATCCATCCGAACAAAGTCTCGAACCGATGCACCAATAGTGTTTGCAGGAACAGGGACCTGTTGATTGTCCTTATTGGCCACACTTTGAGCCAAAAGCTCGATCATATTCGGAATTTCTGCATTCGTAACCTCATGGTTCAGGACTGAAGGAACTGCGTTAGCATTGCATTCATTAGCTCTACGAGGAGGGATGATCTGAAACACGTAGCAATAGATTAGAAAAGAGAAGTTGAATCATACCTCACACATGATTAAAATAGCAAAAAACTGAAGTTTTTCTTAAAACACTTTCTAGCCTCCCCCACATAGATGTGGCCCGCTTCACACCCATGCAAGAGACTCTACTCAGTGCGGCTTTTAGAAACCCTAGGACTCTTGAACATAATACTTTGATACCAATTTTGTCACACCCCGAGGCCACTTCCTTGACGTAACACGGGGACCTAGGATCACGAGTGACCCCAAGCTAACCCTGAATCTGGCATATTATTAACATACTTAAAATAACTAAGAAAAACATGTAATATGTGGAAACTAAAATAGTGGTTATCTTAAAAAGGGGAAAACCCCAACTAGTCTTAATATATTTAAAATATACTAAGAGTTTAGTGATAACTGAAACAACCACATAACAACTCAAGTTGAATCTACTACTATGTCTGAAAAGCCTCTAACTGAGTTGAGTTACTGGGACATGCCCCCCAATCAAATCTAACAAAACCGAAACTAAAAACAATGACTAAAATGAAAGCATGTATATTGTCCTCGAAGAATGAGGACTAACCAATGAAGCTACTGAAGTTGGACCAAGAATTGATCTAGGCGTGATCTGGATGCTGAGTACCTAAACCTACATTATGAAAGGATGTAGCGCAGAGTATGCGTCAGTACATGGAATGTACTGAGCATGAAAGATATAGATATACTAAGCTGAACGTAATATTTAAGTTGAACAATGTGTATCAAAGCAATGGTATAACCTGAATAAGGATATAGAAATTGAATTATAACGGAAAACTAAACTGAATGCAATGACCAAGTATTAATCATGAAGATAACATGATGAATTGTATACTGAGCTAACTACAAAAAACTTGGTCAATACACTAAGAGTCTTACTGTGGGAGCCACTATTAATCGACATAACCCACATGAACTAAACGTGGAGTCCGATGTATACACCCCATCGATAGGACCCTATATACCTTGCTAGGGGTATAAAGGCATGACTGGTGTGATCACTAATATTGATGCCCAATAGAGGGGACTTATAATCCTACACGGGCACGTAGTTCTAGGACTATGAGGGTATGCTGAACACTAGTTCAACTCGATGCTAATCTAGACCCAACTAAATACATATGAAGCTAAAATGCACTAAATACTGCATAGCTCTAAATACTGACATGCTAACTGAGATTGAACATTTATATAATATGAATGTGACATTCAAGATCTGGAGCATGTTTTTTTGTTTAACGGACCTAGCAAGTATAATTCATGAACTAAGGGGTCGTTTGGTGTGAGGGAAAGAAATAAATAGTGATGGGATAAGAAATTAGTGATGGGATAAAGTTTTTGTATCTTGTTTGGTTGCCATGATTGGATAACCTATCCCACAATTTATATCATAGTGATGGGTTAAGTTATCCCATATACATGGTGGGGTTTGTTATCCCGGATAGCTTACCCCAAGATAACTTATCCTGGGATAACTTGTTCCTAACCAAACAAACCCTAAGAGTGTAACACCTCGGATCTAAAAATGAAGAAAATCCTAGTTTTCAGAAAAATTGGTGCCAGTGCCTAGGAACCACCCATGGATTGTAGGTAAAACCACAGACCGTAGGTACGGTTTTGTCATTAAGGTCCAAATTTTGATGGTCTCTGATCCCACCCACAATCGACTAGTACAGTTCGTGGTTGGACCTACGAACGATAGGTCTCACCGTAGGTGAGGGTCAGCAGCCAATTAGAGGAAAGTAGATGTTGGGTCAACTTCAAACGGTCATATCGTTTAGCAAAAACTGAAGTAGGTGGTCCATGACCTATCAAATTAAAGATAATTGAATCCTCTTTACAACGTCAATGAGTTTGCTAAAATTCAAGCTCAGAATAAAGTTATGCCCTTTTTAGTGAAGCCTTGTCATGCATAACATTATCGACGACCCCAAACGACAGTTGGTAGTTCAAACGACAGCCCGCTAGTCCTATAGTAGATGGCACTCGTTAGTTTTAATTTAGGGTTATTTTGGTCCTTTCCACTATGGGTTAGGTGCTTAAACTATGTCGTTTGATGCCTAAATTATGTCATTTTACTCTGTATAATCCTAATAACCTAGTAAGATATACCCAGAACCCTCATTCTCCAAAAGTCATCCAAATTAGAATGCAAAAAAAAAAAAGAGGGGCCAGTTGCTTCCAAGAACAAGCAACAGTGTTCTTCAAGTTTTAGCCTTGAAATCAAAAAGGATTTCTTTGTAAATTTCATCACCAGGTATGTGGAATTTCTCCAGTGGATTCCTTTCATCCACTAGGTCCCTAGAATTCAGTCAGTTCCTTGATGCTCCATATCTTATTTAGACCTACAGCTTCTAAAACAATGGATATTTATTATGAGTTAGATGTTGTAGTATCCTAAATCAAAACAGCTTGTTCTTTGAAAGTTTGCTTAATTCCTTGTATGAAACTCAGAACCCTAGTTTGTACAAATTTTCTTAGTCTGTGAATTATATTTGCTAGGCCAGTTGAACAGATAATCATGCTCCTAATTTTGAATGTTACATTATCAGTATATAAATGTTGCATTCTTAGATTGCATATCAGTAGTTTGAGCTATTCAGTAATTCATCATTTCAGTGACATTTGTGTCATATACATATTTTGTTGGAAGTAGACTTAGCACCGAGTTGGTCTGGGGTTCAGCGTAACCTCATAGTTCCAAAACTACGTGCCCCCATAGAAGTATAAGTGCCCTCTATTGGGCATCAGATTTAATGATTACACAAGTCATGCCTTTATACCCCTGGATTGGTATATTGGGTCCTCTCAATGGGGCATATACATCAGACTCCATGTTTAGCTCACATGGTTTATGTCGGCCAATAGTAGCTCCCAAAGTTAGACTCCTAATGTATTTGACCAAGTTTTGAGTATATACTTCAGTATTCATTTTAGCATGTCATGTTCACGATTAGCACTTGGTTATTGCATTCAGTTTACCATTTTAGTTATGTTTTCAGAATTTACATTCTTGCTCAATCTATGTAATTGCTAGTTATGCTTTGTTCAGCTTATATATATTTATTCAGCTTAGTATCTATATCTTGCATGCTCAGTACATTCCAAGTATTGACGCATATGCTGCGCTACATCATTTCATGATGTAGGTTCAGGTACTTAGCATCCAAATCACGCTTAGATTGATTCTCGATTCGCAGACAGCAACTTCAATGGTGATTTCTCATACTTCGAGGACAATAGACATGCTTTTCATTTTAGTTTTTACATTCAATTTTCAGTTTTGTCAGACTTAGGTAGGGGAATGTCCTTACAACTTAACTCAGTTAGAGGCTTTTCAGACATATTAGTAGAATCAGCTTGACTTGTTAAGTTTATCTTCCAGTTGTTATTAAACTCTTAGTATGTTTTATACATTCAGACTAGTTTGACATTTCCCACTTTCAATTATCCATTGTTTTAGCTTTAGCATAATACATGTCTTATTTAGTTATTGTCATTATACTTGATATATTCTAGACACAGGGTTTACTTGGGGTCAATCGTGATCCTAGGTCTCATTTTACGTCAAGGGGTAGCCTAGGGGCGTAAAAATCATGGTATCCGAGTATTAGGTTCAAGATTCCTAGGGTATCTAAAAGCCGCACTAAGTAGAGTCTCTTCCATAAGTGTAAAGCATGAAAAATCTATGAAGGGGGAGGGGAGCCTACAAAGTGTTTTAAGAAAAACTTCACTTTCTTTGCTATTCTTATCGTGTGTGGGTATGATCTAACTTCTCCTTTCTAATTCATCTTTATGTGTTTCAGATCATGCCTCCTCTTAGAGCTAATGCACAGAATGCTAATGCATGCAATGCTAACACAATTTTGCCAGTCCTGAACCATGAGGTTATGAATGCAGAATTTTAGAATGCGATCCAACTCTTGGCTCAGAGTGTGGGTAGTCAGAACAATCAGTAGGTCCCAGTTCCTACTAACACAAATGGTAGATAAGCAGTAGCTAGGGTTTCAGACTTTTTTCGGATGAATCTGCCTACTAGGGTCGAAGGTTTCTGAGGACCCAAAGAACTTTATTGATGAGGTTAAGAAAATTCTTGGAGTAATGCAAGTGACTGGTACTGAGATTATTGAGCTGGCATCTTACCAACTTAAGGATGTGACTCATATCTGGTTTACTCAGTGGAAAGATAACAGGGGTGCAGATGCAGCACCTCTGACTTTGTATTGTTTTACTGGAGCTTTCCTACACATATTCTTCCCAAGGGAGTTGAGGGAAGCTAAGGCACAAGAGTTTATAAACTTGTAGCAGGGGTCAATGTCAATCCAAGAGTACAGGATGAAGTTTACCCATCTCTCCAGGTATGCTCCACACATGGTTGCAGATTTAAGGGCCCAAATGAGGAAGTTCTTGTTTGGGGTATCCAATCTGGTGAAGACTGAGTGCAGGAATATGATGCTTCTAGGGGATATGGATATCTCCATACTAATGAATCATGCTCAGCATGTTGGGGGAGATAAGCTTAGGGAATTATCTAAGGATAACAAAAAGGCTAGAACAGGAAACTATGGATACTCATAAGAAAAGTCGAACGGTGGGAATCACTCACAGTTTCAGCAGAGGTATAGAGCCCCAACACCTTCATTAGCTAGTGCTCCATTCCCTAGGTTTCGAAGGATCAGAAAAATAGGGCATCAAGCTCTAGGTATAAGGGGAGTGATTCAGTAACATGACCTTCCCAACATGTCCAAAGTGTTTTAAAAACCATCTGAGTAAGTATCTTGCAGGTAAAGAAGGGTGTTTTGGGTGTGGTTAGTCTGGCCATAGGTTGAAGGATTTCCCTTCATCCAGGCATGGGAAATGAGGCAACAACAATAGGGCTCATGCTACAACTCTAGTAGCACCAGCAGGTAGCTGAACTCAGCAAGCTGCTTCGTCTGGTACATGTGGTGGCGAACGCCTAAACAAGTTGTATGCTCTCCAGGCACGCCAGGACCAGGAAGGTTCTGCTGATGTGGTGACTAGTACGTTACGAGCCTTTCATTTAGATGTTTATGAATTATTAGATACATGTGCTACACTGTCTTTTGTAACTCCCTATATAGCAGTAAACTTTGGTGTCAGTCCAAAAACTCTCTCAGAACCATTCTCAGTCTCTACCCCAATTGGTGACCCAGTTATAGTTAGATGGGTATACAGAAATTGTTGTGCCACAAATTCTCAGAAAATTACTTCAACA
Source organism: Solanum lignicaule (assembly GCA_029582545.1). Classification (NCBI taxonomy): domain Eukaryota; kingdom Viridiplantae; phylum Streptophyta; class Magnoliopsida; order Solanales; family Solanaceae; genus Solanum; species Solanum lignicaule. The sequence continues at coordinate 228,985 of JAJOOF010000274.1, forward strand.
GATCTTGTAGAGTTAGAAATGGTAGATTTTGATATATTTTTAGGCATGGATTGGTTACATTCATGTTATGCCTCAGTCGATTGTTGAACTAGGATCGTTTGGTTTCAGTTTCCAAATGAGCGAGTCTTAGACTTGAAGGGTAGTAGTGTAGTTCCTATGGGTCGATTCCTCTCTTACCTTAAGGCCAGAAAAATGATTTCCAAAGGGTATGTCTATCATTTTTTCTGGGTTAAGGATTCAAACTCCAAAACCCCAACTTTTGTGTCAGTCACGGATGGAAATGAGTTTCCAGAAGTGCTCCTAGAAAATCCTCCCAAAGTTCCTCCCGAAAAAGATATAGACTTAGGAATACTTATCCTTCGAGATATCCTACCTATTTCGATTTATCCTTATAGTATGGCTCCAGCCGAGCTTATGGAATTGAAAGAGTAGTTGAAAGACCTTCTAGGTAAGGGCTTCATAAGACCCAATATCTCTCCATGGGGTGCTCTAGTGGTGTTCCTGAAAAAGAAAGATGGTTCTCCTAGAATATGCATTGGCTATCGGCAATTGAACAAGTTCACAATCAAGAATAAATATCCCATCCCCAGGATTGATGACTTGTTCAACCAACTTTCGGGAGCTAGTTGATTTTCTGAGATACACCTCAGATCCAGCTATCATCAGGTTAGAGTTAGAGATATTGACATTCTGAAGACAGCTTTCAGATCTCGGTATGATCATTATGAATTTGTAGTTATGTCTTCTGGACTAACAAATGCTCACGCAGCTTTCATGAACTTAATGACCAAGGTGTTCAAACAGTATTTGGACTTGTTTGTCATCTTTTTTATTAATGATATCCTCATTTATCCTCGGAGTGAAGAGGAACATACGAATCATCTAAGAGTTGTTCTGCAAACTGTAAAAGATCGCCAGCTATTCGCTAAGTTCATCATATGTGAATTTTGGCTACAGTCCATCGCTTTCCTCGGTCATGTCGTATCCAGCGAAGGGATTCGAGTGGATTCACAGTAAATAGAGGTAGTACAACACTGGCCCAGACCTACCTCTCCAACTAATATCACGAGTTTCTTGGGTTTGGCCGGTTATTATAGGAGATTTGTTGAAGGATTTTCATCCATAGCTTCCCCATAGACCAAGTTGACTTAGAAGAAGGTCAAATTTCAGTGGTCAGATGAATGTGAGAAAATCTTCTTAGTAGTGAAGAATAGGTTGACTTCTGCTACGGTCTTGACTCTACTAGGTGGTTCAGACGGTTATGTGATTTATTGTGATGCATCCAGGTTTGGCCTAGGTTGTGTGTTGATGCAGCGAGGTTAGGTCATAGCTTATGCTTCTAGACAACTAAGGTCCATGCGAAGAACTACCCGACTCATGACATCAAGCATTCAGCCATTGTATTTTCCCTAAGGATTTCGAGACACTACTTGTATAGTGTCTATATTGATGTATTGACAGATCATAAGAGCCTCTAATATGTGTTCACCTAGAAAGAGTTGAGTCTTCGTCAGAGGAGATGGCTTGAATTCCTTAGAGACTATGACATTAATATGTTTTACCATCCTGGTAAGGCAAATGTAGTGGTTGATGCTCTTAGCAGGCTGTCTATGGGTAGTGTACACATGTTGAGGAAGGAAGGAAAGAGCTAGCCAATGATGTTCACCGGCTTGCTCACCTAGGAGTTTGCCTTACTGATATATCAGATAGTGGGGTCATAGTTCAGAATGGATCAAAATCTTCATTGGTAGCGAGGTTAGGGAGAAACAGGATAGTGATCCATTATTACTTCAGTTGAAAAGTGTAGTTCATCAACAGAAAGTTGAGGTTTACTTCCAAGGGGGGATGGTGTACTTCGTTACCAGGGTCGTTTATGTGTTCCTAATGTGGCTGAGTTGAGGCAACCAATCCTTACAGAAACTCATAACTCCAGTCATTTCATTCATCTGGGTGCCACTAAGATGTACTGTGATCTACGAAAGTCATTTGGAGGAGCGGCAGAAAGAGGGATATAGCAGACACCGTGCTAAGTGTTCTAGTTGTCAATAGTTTAAGGTAGAACATAAAAACCAGGAGGTATGACTCAGGAGGTTAACATTCCTACATGGAACTGGGAAGTGATAAACATGGACTTCACTACGGGTTTACCTCATACTCGCAGACAGCATGACTCCATTTGGGTGACAGTGGACAGAGTTACTAAGTCTGCTCATTTTTTGTATTTCAAGACTTCAGATTTAGCGGAGGACTACGCCAAAATCTACATCAATGCGATAGTCAGGTTTCATGGACTCCCTTGTATATCCTCTCAGATAGAGGTCCACACTTTACCTCTCATTTCTAGAAATTGTTTTAGAAAGGTCTTGGTACTCTGGTAAATCTTAGTACAACATTTCATCCATAGAAGGATTGTAAGGAAGAACGTACCATTCATACCTTAGAGGACATGTTGACAGCTTGCGTGATCGATTTCAATGGTAGTTGGGATGATCACCTACCTCTCATAGAGTTTGCCTATAATAATTGCTTTTATTCAAGCATTCAGACATCCCCGTATGAGGCACTATATGGGTGTAGATGTAGGTCCCCGATTGGTTGGCTTGAAGTAAGTGAGGCAGCCTTGATTGGGCCAGATTCGGTTCATGAGGCTATGGAAAAGTTCAGCTCATCAGAGGTCGACTAAAGACAACTCAGAGTCGTCAAAAGTCCTATGCAGATGTGAGGTGAAGGGACTTAGAGTTTGAAATCGATGATAGAGTTTTCCCGAAGGTTTCACCTATGAAGGAGGTGATGAGATTTGGAAAGAAATTAAGTTTAGTCTAGATATGTAGGTCCTTACAGAATCTTGAAAAGATTTGGTAATGTGGCTTATGAGTTAGAGTTTCTAGTAGAACTAGCAACGGTTCATCCTGTATTTCACATTTGCTTGTTGAAGAAGTGTGTGGGTGATTCGGCGTCGATAGTACTATTAGAGAGTGTCGTTGTGTAGAATAATCTCACTTATGAAGAAGTGCCAGTTAAAATTCTTGACCGTCAGGTTCGTAGGTTGAGAAATAAGGAATTAGCTTCAGTAAAGGTTTTGTGGAGGAGTCATTTAGTAGAGGGAGCTACTTGGAAGCAGAAGCAGCCATGATCGCCAAGTACCCTCATCTCTTTCCTTCCGATTCTGTTTCAGCTTGAGGCAATAGTTCCTGTCCATTCTCTCAGTTTACTCTTATGTAATTCAGTCTCAGTATCTTGTTCCCTAAGTCATTCTTTCATTTCAGCATATTTGCATGTTCATGGAACTCAGATCAATCAGATATCAGTTTCTAGTTCTTAGTGGTAGGGATTGCAGCTCATTCCCTCCACACTCAGCTTGTTTAGACTTCATTCGAGGATGAATTTTCCCAAGGGGGAGATAATGTAACACCTCAAATCTTAAAAAGAAGAAAATCCTAGTTTTCAGAAAAATTGGTGCCAGTACCAACGGAACTACCCATAGACAGTAGGCAGAACCATAGACCGTATATAGGGTTCCGTCATTAAGGTACAAATTTCGATGGTCTTTGATCCCACCCACGGTCAATCAGTATAGTCTGTGGTTGGACCTACATACCGTAGGTCTGACTTAGGTGAGGGTCAGCAACAAATTGGATCAAAATGGTTGTTGGGTCAAATTCCAACGATCATATATTTTAGTACAAAATGAATTAGGTGGCCCATGACCTATCAAATTAAAGGTAATTGAATCCAAGCTCAGAGTAAAGATTTATGCTTGTTTTAGTGAAGCCGTGTCGGGAATATCATGAACAACGACCCCAAATGATATTTGGTAGTTCAAACGACGGCCCGCCAATCCTATATAAATGGAACTCGTCAGTTTTAATTAAGGGTCGTTTGGTCTGTTACCCTATGCGTTGGGCACTTAAAATACATCGTTTGATGCAAAAACTACATCATTTTACTCAGTCTAAGCCTAATAACCTAGTCAGAAATACTCAGAACCCTCATTCTCCAAAAGCCATCTAAATAAGAACGAAAAGAAGAAAAAGAGGTGCCAATTTTATTTCAAGAATAGGCAGCAGTGTTCTTCAAGTTTAACACTGAAATCCAAAGGATTTCTCCATGAATGTCGTCACCAAGTATGTGGGATTTCACTAGTGGGTAACTTTGATCCACTAGGGCACTAGAATTCAGTCAGTTCCTTGATTCTCCACTTCTTGATTAGACCTAGGGTTTCTAAAACCTTGAATATTTATTGTGAGTTAGCTATTGTAGTATCCTAAATCGAAGTAGCTAGTTCTTGGAATGTTTGCTTAATTCATTGTATGAAACTCAGAAGCCTAGTTTGTATAAATTATGTTAGTCCGCAAACTATACTTGCTAGGTTAGTTGAACAGATAATCATGCTCCTTATTTTGAATGCAACATTATCAGTATATAAATGTTGCATTCTCAGACTGCATGTCAGTATTTTGAGCTATTCAGTAATTTAGCATTTCAGTTACATTTGTGCCATATACATATTTAGTTAGGAGTAGACTTAGCACCAAGTTGGACTAGGGTTCAACGAACCCTTAAAGTCCTAGAAATAAGTGCCCCCATAGGAGAAGTTCCCTGTGTTGGGCATCAGATTTAGTGATCACGCCAGTCATGCATTTATACCCCTAGCAAGATATACTAGTTCCTCTCGATGGGGCGTGTGCATCGGACTCCATATTTAAGTCACGTGGTTTATGTCAGTTAATAGTAGCTCCCACAGTTAGACTCCTAATGCATTTGACAAGGTTTTTAGTATATACTTCAGTATTCAGTTTAGCATGTCATGTTCATGATTAGCACTAGGTCATTGAATTCAGTTTAGCTTTTTAGTTATGTTTTCAATATTTACATCCTTTCTTAATTTATGTCATTGCTTAGTTATGCTTTGTTCAGCTTAGTATCTATATCCTACATGCTCAGTACATTCCAAGTATTGACGCATATTCTGTGCTACATCTTTACATGATGTAGGTTCAGGTACTCAGCATCCAGATCATGCGTAGATAGATTCTCGGTCCGTAATCAACAACTTCAGTGGTAAGTCCTGATACTTCGAGGAAAATTGACATGCCTTTAATTTTAGATTTTACATTCAGTTTTCAGTTTTGTTAGAGTCAGCTGGGGGCATATCCCATCAACTCAACGTTGTTAGAGTCTTTTCAGATATTGTAGTAGAATCATCTTTAATTGTTAAGTTTATCTTACAATTGCTATTAAACTCTTAGTATTTTTTGTACATTTAGACTAGTTGGGGGTTTACCCCTTTCAGTTATCCATTGTTTTAGCTTCCGCATAGTACATATCTTATTGAGTTATTGTTAGTAGGCTTGATAAATGCCAGACAAATGGTTAGATTGGGGTCACTCATTATCCTAGGTCCCGTGTTACATTAATGGGGTAGCCTTGGGGCGTGATAAATTGAATTTACACAAACTAGGGATCTGAGTTTTTATACAAGGAATTAAGCAAATTTTCCAAGAAACATGCTATTTCGATTAAGGATACTACAACAACTAAATCACAAAAAATCTCCAAGCTTTTAGAAACCCTAGGTCTAAACAAGATTTGTAGAATCAAGGAACTCACTAAATTCTAGGGACCTAGTGGATGAAAAGAATCCACTAGTGAAAAACCACATACGTGGTGACAAAATCTACGGAGAAATCCTCTAGACTTCAGGGCTGAAACTTGAAAAACACTGCTACTTGTTCATGAAAGAAACTGGCGCCTCTTTCTGTTCTTTCCGTTCTAATTTTGATGGCTTTTGGAGAATGAGGGTTCTGGGTATACCTGACTAGGTTATTAGACTTACACTGAGTAAAACGATGTAGTTTACGTGCCTAATGAAAAGGGAAAAGGACAAAAATGACCCTAACTTAAAACTGACGAGTGCTATCTACAGGACTAACGAGCTGTCATTTGAACTACTAACGGCCATTTCGGGACGTCATTCATATTCTGCCCAACAAGGCTTCACTAAAACGAGCATAACTTTTTACTCCGAGCTTGGATTTTTGCAAACTCAGTGACTTTGGAAAGAGAATTCAATTATCTTAAATTTGAATTATTAGTGGCCACCTAATTCATTTTGTTCTTAAGGATATGACCATTTGAAGTTGAATCAACAACCATTTTCGTTTTAATAGCTGCTGACCCTCACCTTTGGTCAGACCATCAAAATTTTGACCTTAACGACGGAACCCCACCTACGGTCCGTGGGTGGTTCCATTCGTATTGGCACCAGTTTTATGAAAACTAGGATTTTCTTCATTTTGAGGTCCAAGGTGTTACAAAATCTCTATGTATAAGGTAAAATCTTCGTTAGGACTAGACAAGAGGAACACAATGTTGAACATGACAACAACATCTGAATAGAGTTTAGTCAACTTGTCTAACCCCATTTCGGTTGAGCAGTTGACTATATCAGGGCTGCAAAACAGAAAAATGTAAGCACTTGAATGTAGCTAATAAATTCCATAAAAAATAGTTAACTTATATAAGAATTATATAAATCGTGTTAATCCCAAGAAATATCAAACATACATATTTTGTGCTAACAACTTTTCTTGACACAATTTAGGCATGAGTTTCATAAGAAATTCTATTATATCATACTTACATCTCATATTCTATGCTTTCCCCGATAGGAACACAGATATCACGACATACAAATGTTCCATTCTTGGTAATAATACCAAACCATATACACTCATGAAAAAAATTGTGTTGTATACGAGAAATACTTGCATCACCGTTGTTCTCTTGACTAACTATTACAGGACCTGAAGAAACATTCTTCCAAATGGACCCAAACCATTTTGTTCATCCAACATAGGATCTCGATCCCATGTTCTTTTGTGAGGATAAGAACAATCATTTGTTCCATCATTCCTTGATCTTTTAGCTTCCCTTTGATGTTCATTAGGATCAGTAATTACTGGTCTAGAAATAACACGGTGAAACCTACCTTGCATACTCAAAGGTCTTGCTGGGATGTCAGGATCGTAAGATGGAAAAAATCCAGATACATTTGAGGCCAACATACGGTGTCTTAACCAGACCTATGAGTATGCGAGGCAGGTTTCACCGTGTTCTAACCAGACCTATCAAGAATTGCCCTATGTCTGATTCTAATGTATCTGGATGTTTGCCACGTTATGGTTCTGACATCCCACCTAGACCTATGAGTATGCAAGGCAGGTTTCACCCTGTTATTTCAAGACAACTAATTACTGATCCTAGCGAACTTCAAAGGGAAACTAAATGATCGAGGATTAATGGGGCAAATGATAGTTATTATCCTCATAAAAGAACAAGTGATTGAGGTCATCTGTTAGATGAACAATATGGTTTAGGTCCATTTGGTAGAAATGTTTCTTCAAGTCTTGTAACACTCAATAAAGCATCATTAGTGATGCAAGAGTTTCTCCTTGACAACATTATTCTGGTATATATGGTGTGGCATTATCGCCAAGAATGGAAATTTTGTGTGTCGTGTTGTTTATGTTCCTATTGGGGTAAGTATAGAATCTAAGATATAATTATGATTTAGCATAATTTCTTATGAAACTCATTCCTAAATTGTGTAAAGAAAAGTTGTTAGCATAGAATATATGCATGTTTGATCTTTCTTTGGATTAGCAGAGTACATATAATTCCTATATAAGTTAACTATTTTGTATGGATTTTATCAGCTACATTCAAGTGTTTACATTTTTCTTTTTGCAGTCCTGATGTACTCAACTACTCAGCTGGAATGGGGTTATACAACTTGGCTAAATATTATTCAGATGTTATTGTATGGTTCAACATTGTATTCTTCTACCCTAATACTGATAAATATTTTGCATCATACACAATGTTTTTGAGGTACTTGAGTTCAAGAGATCGTGTTGGGGTTGCAAAACATGATGGTGGAACCAATATGTTCTTGGTTCCACCTTCAGACTTCATTAGAAAGGTTTTGAAAGTTGATGGTCCATCATGTTTTTATCATGTGGTTATAAAATCCACACCTCATACACCTAGTGGAAAATCCTTGCCACCAGAGTCTTATCGACCTTTCTATGTGGATGCACCTGAGATAACATTCTCTAGGTTTCCTAAGTGAGCTCCTTCTTAACAAATGACCTTATTACAAGTCTAAGTAAGTTTCAGCCATCAAGTAGTGTGGAAGGAACGTTCAGCCATCAAGTAGTGTGGAAGGAACGTTCAGCCATCAAGTAGTGTGGAAGGAATGACATGTATGCCTCTATCGAATGTTACTATTGTGACAGAGTGTTGCAGATATGTTAATTGACAACTTTTCTTAGAAGACATCTAGATGCTGGGATAGCTCATGGCACCAGATATTGTAGTTGTGTTTTGTATTGAAGAAGTCTATTTTTCTCAATTTGGAAATTCAACTTTCTCACGATTTAACTTCCTCTTCTCTCTCTTTTCTTTCTGTTTCCTTATTTCTTGTTTGATAATCACGTCTCACTTTTCTTGTTTAACTATTTAGTATTCTGTACACATTTGTTCGATTAATCCTCATTATAGGTAAGACTTACTGAAGGGGAAAATTCTCCTGACTAGGAATTAATATGGTCTTAGGGTTCTAGACCTCTGATTAAGGGTGGAAAAAATACATCCATCCGTAAAAAAGACGAATCTATAATATCTGCAACTTGGAAAAGTGTTTGACGGTCCTCAAATATCTTGAAGTAACATTATATTTCTAAATTCTGAGAATTTTTCTTTGAATTTTTCAAGCATAAAAAGTTCCGACAGAGTGTTCTTACTATGAAAAGTTTGAAAGTCCCAAATAATATCGATCTCAAAGCCTAGTTAACATTTTTTATTTTGTACCCTTACATTTCAAATTATCTCGCGTGAATTTTTTTACATGCCTCCTAAGAAAAATCCATGAGAAAGGATTTCTTACTAATTTATCCTTATTTATCTCTTGAGATATCATTTCCCTTCATTTGATGTTTACTCTAGTTATGTGTCATCTTTACATAATTGACACATACGAAAAGAAACATATGTATCATCTTTTTACCCGGATTTTGTTTTTGTTTATCTCTAGTCAGCCTAGCGAATTCAAATCCTAAGAGGAATTCCATGAAAGAAGCATCCTTAGAGCGCGTGTTTAGCCTTCTTGGAGTCATTGATGTTACTAAAATGGATAAATCCAAACCAGCGAGAGGTATATGTCGTTACGCTATCAAGTGGACCAACGTTCTCGAACAAAGACATTAAGGAAGCATCGATAATCTTAGGTGTAAGATTACACACCCATAGAAGATTGTTCGATGGTGTTTCTCTCGAAGGCATAAATGGATAAATTTAACCCTCTAGTTTATGTTTGTTTTCTATTCTTTTCATAAGATCATGGTATTAATCTTGTAAGGATTCAACCAATTGGTCTAAGAAAATTTGATTAAAGAGGAGTATATCAGCGATACTTGTCTTGAAAGAGCTTGAGGTAAAAATATGGAAACTGAGTGCATCAAGTTTAGGGTAACAAAGTCTCGGCCAGAGATGCGAGTCTATTCTGATTTTGTTTTGTCTCCTATTCTAGTTGGCCTTGTTTGTGGGCCTATTCCATCTAATATATCCTTGGTCTAATATTTTATTTTTAACAATATTAAGGTAGCAGCCTCTTTGTTTTTTTAAAAAAAATATTTCTTTGTAAGTTATTCTCTTTCTTTATAATAAGATTTATAGTTTTTAAGAGGGTTTGGATCAAGACGCGTAAGCGAGATCTCACCATTTTATTTACATATTTATATCTAAGACACAAATTTGGGTTAGGGGAACAGACGATCGATTTCCTTTGCAGATTCAAACATGCTCACAAGGCGCACAATAAGAATAAGGCTAATAGAGACTTCATATGGGACCATTTGAGCTGCAGATCTTAATGCTCCTAGGGAGGAATATTTTGAATATAGAGGAGCAAAAGTTCTGAAAATGAATCTAATTTTTCATATCCTTTGATGAACCGTACGAGCATGTCTTTTGTTACCCCCACCGCGCTTACGACTCTATACCCCAACCCAACTTGCTCTAGCCCTGATTCTTTTCTTTCTATTCCTCGGTAGGCAGACCATGGGAGCATAGGGGCCAATATCTGTTTTTGATTAATAGAAATCATCTCTCTTTTGTCCCCCCTAACCAAACTCACCAAAAAATCATAATAGAAAAATTTCTTCTTGCCAGGAGAGTTGCATCAGAGACATCTTTATCTTAGAAGGAGGCTTTGTCGTCCGACTCCTCATAACTAATGTTAGGATCGGCTGGAATTATGCACACTTTCCCAAGATCTTATAACTTGAAATGGTTACTCCCCTAAGTCGGGGACAGTTATTTGTCCATCTTCTCACATTAAGTGGTAATTAATTAAACTTATACATTACTAGTAATTTATATAAACTTGAACTAAATTTCCCACTTTAATAATGGGAGGCCTCGAAAATTGATTGAGAAATTTTTTCATTGGTCATTTTTTATAATAATTTCAAATTCAAAATCATATGAAATTTACAAAGATAAAGTAACATGCAATCACTAACAAACAGTAAAAAAAATGACTCACGGATGAACTAAATGAAAGTGTAACAAGATTGTGAATAAAATAGAGCAGCAACTAAAAAATAATGAGGAAATGAACATATCTGAAACAATAAACACATTTTCTAAGAATGAAACATGGCAGTATATTACTAATTAATATTTAAAACTAGACAAAATGAAAAAACAAAATCAAATAATAGCATTGACACATATTTAATAGAAAACATAAACACACATTTAATTAAACAATATAATAATAGTTCAAATAATAAAAGAAGTTACTAAATTAGTGGTGAATGACTTAATAATTAATGAAAATTTGAAATTGTGCAAAACCAACTTACTAACAACAGTAATCAGTCATCTGACAACCTAACAAGAATGAATAAAATCAAGGCACCCTAACATTTATGGAGTTCATTGGAGAAACACAAGGCTAAAGTGAAAATTTAACCACAAAAATAATATAAAACAAGGAAAAATAGAGATACCAGTCACCAAAGAAGATGAAACATAGGTAGTGAGCCAGATACTGTTCGCCGATGGTATTTGCAGCGGGGTCTAGTTACTCGATGTGGTGTTGTTGGTTGTTGTCTGACAAACCCATGCTGCATATTTGAATTTGCTGACTACCTACAAAACAAACAAAAGACACGAAAATGGGGAAAGATGAAGTGAGGCAGTGGTGATGTGGGTCTGTTTCCGATGGATTTATTGGGGTTTTGGGTGGGTTTAGTTAGGGTTTTGTGGTGGAATTGAGGCGGTTTCGGGTTGGCTGTTCTCCGGTGTTGTTACCTCATCGGAGAATATGAAGAGAATGGGGAGTTTTGGTTGTTGTCGAGGTTTTTTAGCGATGGTTGGGTGTGGGTTTTGCTGGAGTAGGAGAGCAAAGGGAAGGACGATCTTGAGATTAGGGGGCAGGGCTGCTTGGTTGAACCTTGTTTAAGTCCGTGAGAATGAAGGAAGATTGGTTGGGGTTTCATGTGTGGTTTTGCCGATGTGTTTCGAGCTTGGTGGTGGTGGCGGCTGAGAGGGAAAAAATAGAAGAGAAAGCTTTCAGGGTTTTGTCAATTTTTGAAACTTCACACCACAATGAAAATTATTTTACCAATAAGTAAGACTTATATTGAAAACAAACCACATTTATACAATATAACGGGCTTAAACCATGGGCTCAAGACCATGACCCAAAATTATTGGTCAATAAAATAGATGTGTATCAATATATTTTAAAACTATGTTAAAAATACTAAAATGAATATTAACAAAGAGTAATTAATATAATGACATGTAAAAAAAAATTAATAAAGAATAATGATTTAATCAAATAGAGACAATATTCTTAACATATTCAACTAACTGTGACAAAAATAATGTAATCAAAATTAATTTATAAAAATCATAAGATTTGAGAAATACAAAAAAGCATCGATAAATTTAATTAAATTTATAAAAAATGTATTTTGAACTATTTAATGAATAAAACTTAAAAGTATGAATTTTTAAAATGTGAGGTCAAAACAGGTTGTCAACATACTGTGCTTTACGGGTTTACATGGCTGGGAAAGTCAGAAAAAGTATCAATTTAGATGTAGAGTATTTCTGTCAATACTGTGATTCAAAGACAAATTTTGTTGCACAGGTTGTGAAACTTTGAAACATCTGCACCTATGTTTCTTCTCGTGCAAACATCAAAAAGATTTTGAATGTTGGTATTTGTGTTTTGAGTGGCTCACAAACAAGGAGTGGAAAATATTTGTTGCATCGTATTGAATAAATCAAGGGAAAGGTGTAGCTACTTGATGAATTGTCTTTGATTCCTTACGATGCTATATTTTTAAAATTTGGGGTTTACAGTTACAACAATGACCAATTTGATAATCATAACACCTTAAGAAAGGAGTCTGTATTCAAGATGCATTCAAAAAGGAAAACTGGTAACTCTTCTACCTCATCATCATCTTTTTTTCGGTGTTTAACTATCACTTTGACTTGAATATTTGTATCTGAGCAAGATATTTCAGTGTGTGCAAATGTGGTTATCTTGCTTTAATTTTTGTCAATTTTAGTGCTTCCTATTGTCCCCAAGTACCAAAAATACTTGTTGAAACTAAACAAGTCATTCATCATTTGATTACAGTAGGGTGTCTTTCCTTGTGGTATGTTGTTGACTCTTCTTATTTCCATCTTTACGCAAGTCAATCTCCTTCATTCTGTTATACTCGTTTGTCAATCTTCCTTATTTCTAGAAGTGTGTGATTTCCATTTTTATATTTATGCCTTTTTTTCACAGATTTTAGATGTCTTATTTTTATTTTTTTTTGCACAGATCATTTAGGATTAGTATCATCATTAAAATATAAGTTAATGAAGCAAATAAAATGTGTTATTGGTTTTCTACCTTTAGCAAAACTGCTCTGATTACTTGAGCATATATGTTAGCCTGATATATACATATATGGATGTTATTGTGCTTCTGATTTTTCTTGATGGACTTGATGTGCAACCATATTTTCTAATGATTATGTTTATATGTTTGTCTTTCATATTTCTGGAATCCCGATTCAGTGCTCAATTTGTTACTATTAACGAATCTTGTGGTAGTCCATATCCTACTCTATTTCTAATATGACGTAGGATTCTTTTAATTCTTCAAATTTTGGGGAATGGTTTTCGTAAAGTTGTTTTTTAGATCATTACAATTTACAGCTAACTCTGGTACCTTGCAAGTTCAAAATCTTAGTTGGAAACAAAAGACATTGGTTGGTTCCAATCTGCTTAAACATTGATTACAAAGTTACCGAATGCATATGGGAGATAACAATTGCACAGTGGAATTTCAAGCGCGTCCGAACACTATCGTCATGAAAAATTATTTGATACATTGCTATGTGCCACTAATTTTAACCTTGGAGTCCAAATATTTTGCTTAGCTTGCTATTGGAGCAAGAGAATAGCATAATTTAGACTTTAAAGCAAAACCCCATATAGAATTGAATTTTTATTATTCCTATACTTGTACGAGAAGAAAAAAAGTACACTATTACCATGTGCTCAACCATAAGGAGCGCTATATACCTCGTTATTAGTGGAAACCCATAACTTCAAAGTTAGATTACGTTTTCCCCCTCAACTATTTGAATTGGCACAGAATTACCCTCCATCCATCTTTCGTGCTTCAATTACCCATGATCAAGTTAACCTTTTGGCTCAAAAATATCCTTGATGTAAACTTGTGGCTCGCATTTTTCCTTATTTTTAACAACTCCTTGAAAGTAAAATTATTGAATATTTATTTATTATGTTGCCTAATCTGATTGGTCTGAATTTAAACCCTTCTTAAATAAGTAATGAAAACGACATATGATTCATATTTTGACCCAAAAAGCTTGAAAATAGTATTCAAAAAAATATTAATTTCATGATATCTTCCTAGACCTATTTCAAATCAACCCCCAATTTATAATTGGAGATCTAACGAAAATCGATACTCGCCCGGTTTGATTGTCAGTCTTAAAAAATATTAATATTCTTTATTAATATATTTATTTTCTATCAATTATCCAATTGTTTTGTTCATTTCCCCCTTCTTTATTTTTTTAAAAAAAATACTTATTCTTAATGAAGATATCTAGGATTCAAACTTGAAATAAACATACATGTTCATATTCTTTTTGTATTATTTTTATGTTGGGTGGGGATAGCAAAGAAAAGTTATTTTCATTCTTTTATTTTGAATTTTGGATACAGGCAAAAGAAAAATTACAGTATACGTATACATAGTTGCTTAATTAAATCATTTTCTATTGAACTAACTATTCATAAATGAATGTCGTTGTTATTTTTCTTCTTTTTTCAAAAATATTTAAATTTAAAATGGTGAACAAGATACAAGACGAATTTTTTTTGGCCAAACATACTAGCCCATTTATTAAGTGATTTAAAATTATTTTAATGGAGAAGGGCCTAAAATGCCCTTAAACTATGAGATTTGGTATAAATTTACCCTTCATCCAGTTTATGAGTGTGGATAGTTAGAAATAAGGGTATTATTGAGCCAAAAGGTTGACGTCGTGCGTATTTGGGGACCGAAAGGTGGATGGAAGGTAATTTTGTGCCATTTCAAATAGTTGAAGGGCATTTTATTTCCCTCTCCATAAATACTATATCATTTTATTTACATAAATATGTAATGACCTTTTGACTTCATTTAATAAATTCTTAATTAAATATCTTATTGAATAATAGTATTTAAATTACATAAGAGGGAGGTTAAGCAAGAAATCATTAAGTTATAAAGTTTAATTACATACTCATAAAATATGATGGATTGTTATACTTATTACTTAAACAATAAGAAATAAAAAAGAAATTTTTTGAAGTTCGTCTACAAATCGTAAGTTTCGTACGGGATTGAACCTATAATATTTTGGTATATATGTATGACTATATATATTACTAATAAATATTATTCCTTACAGAAATAAAGCTTCAAGATAAACATATATGAAAGTACATGGTACTTTATGGTGCAATAAATAAAAAAAATAAAAAATAATATTATTGTCAAGTCTTTTCATCTACACTTATTCGAATTCTTTAAGAGAAACTTATCAAAACAATAGCGGAAGAATTAATTTGTCGAGTACTATATTATTATTATGTAGCTAGGTCTTTTTGTCTACTCTTATTAAAATACCAGTTAATGTATTTGATATTTTAGAAAACTGTTCTACATTTTGTGTTTCCAACTTAATTGCATTGCAGCAATAAATTTGTATCAATTCATATCAAGTACTTCCAATTTGAAAATAATGTAACATGATTTTAGGGATTACAATTTAGAAGGAAGATTTTTTTATTTTTTGACAAAATTCTTCCTTTGGTTGGTATAGCACGATTCTTTTTTGTTTCAATTGATTTTTGATGTTCATAGTTGATTTTGTCATTCCTTTTGACACAACATCAATTTGTTAGCTGACTTTTTAGTATTTCTCATCTTTTTGTAATATTTTGATGTAGTGTTGTTGCTTCATTTGTCATTTTATTTACTTGATATGAGCATGAGTTTATCTTGTAGTGAAATTATGTTTTTGAAGTTATTATAATTTTTGCTGCCTTTAACTATGCATATTCTTTTATTATTATACTCTTATTTTTTCTCTTTTTTTAGGTATGTAAAAGGATATATAAACTTTAGTGCTTATACTTTTATTCGACATGAATAGTCCACTATGTCAAATTTATCTCAATTTAGCATGTTCAAGACGTAAAACCTAAATAATAGTAAGTTGCAAAATTCTTGCATGCTTTCTCAATTCTTTGGAATATAACTTTTTTCCCTAAAATTTTAAGTTTCTTGTAATCTAGTCAAAGCACATTTCTTGTAATCAAGTTCCTAGCATAGTTTTTTGGTGAATCTAAAGTGAAAAGACAATAATAATTATTTACTTAAAGAATAGGCTCCTAAATATACTGGTTATCTTCTTATGGACCAATATTAAATTTAACCAAAGAAATATATAGATATTACCGTCAGAATAAATTTAGATAAATTTTATTATTTTACCATATAGTATATGGAGCATTATTACTGTAAAATGAAGTTTTAACTACATAAATCACCCACCGAATAAATTTCCTAGAGCTAGAGCTTGCAAGAGTGTGAATTATATACTCTTTTGACAAAATTCTTCCTTTGGTTGCTATAGCACGATTCCTTTTGATTTAATTGATTTTTTATGTGCATTACTGATTTTGTCATTACTTTTGACACAACATCCATTTGTTAGGTGACTTTTTCGTATTTCTCATCTTTTTGTAATATTTTGATGTAGTGTTGTTGCTTTATTTGTAATTCTCTTTACCTGATATAAGCATTATTTTATCTTGTAGTGAAATTATGCTTTTGAAGTTATTATAATCTTTGCAGCCTCTCACAATGCATATTCTTTTGTTTTTCCTTTTTTCAGGTATGTAAAAAGATATAAATTTATTTCTTGTACTTTTATTCAGCATGATTAATCCAGTAGGTCAAATTTATCTCAATTTAGTATGTTCAAGAAGTAAAACCTAAATAATAGTAAGGTGCAAATTCCTTCATGCTTTCTCAATTCTTTTTTATCTAACTTTTTTTCTCTAAAGGTTTAAGTTTCTTGTAATCTAGTAAACGCACGTTTATTTTAATCAAGTTCCTAGCATAGTTTTTTGTTGAATCTAAAGTGAAAAGACAACAATAATTATTTACTTAAAGAATAAGCTCATAAATATACTGGATATCTTCTTATAGACCAATATTATCTTTAACATAATAAATATCTATATATTATCAACAAAATAAATTTAGATAAATTTTATTATTTTATCATATAGTATATTGAACATTATTGCTATTATATTAAGTTTGCAACTACATAAATCACCCACCGAAGAAAGTTCCTTTAGTTAAAGCTTGCAAGGGTGTGTGTGTATCTATAAACATATACACACACTTTCTCTATTGTGTTGTAGATGTGCATTGTAATGACCCTCCAGTTCATTTTCACCTTAATACCTTCTTTTCGTCGTTTAGAGCGTTCCTATAGCGACCTCAAGTCATTTATGACTTATTGGCACTAACTCTTCGATTGCCTGGTCGTTCGTTTAGGTTTTATGCCCGTTCCCCTGTTATGGAGCTGTTGAAACTTGAATAGTTTACTTTATTCAAAACATTAGGTAAAAATCCTCAAAAGGGAATTCTGACGGTTCCAACAGCTCTAGAATGGTCATTTTAGGATAGTGGCGTGATCGATTCAAATCCCGAGGCTTCTGGTGAGAGATTGTGCCATTAGACATTTTAGCTTCTATGTTTTGGCCTAAGCTTTACTTTGGTAAACGTGCTTAGATTAAAATTTCGTCAGCGCGGTTAGCTCTGTAATATTGAGTTTGGTCTAGAAGGACCTTTAGTTTGGGTCCTAAGGCTTCCTGTGTGGGTTGGAGCACTTGGTCAAGATAACGGAAAGCTTAAAGGCCTAGAGTTTATTTTGGTCTACATTCGGAGAATTAGTTGTCGTATCAGAATTACATCAGCGCCATTAGCTAAAGAATGTTGAATTTTGTCTTGTTGGACCTTTTGTTTGGGTCGTGAGGTCTTCTTTTTGATATTTGTGTGTTTAGACAAAAAGTTTAGTTTTAGGCTTAATGGGTCCCAATGGGGTATTTCTATCATAATAATCTTTTTACAGAAATTTGAAAATTCCATGGAGTCTGGATTGCCGAATTTAGTGGGGTAGCATAACTGGTTTATTTTTATTGGATCTCGAATGAATCCCAATGGTCCATTCGGAGACTTTGAAAAAAAAAATAGAAAAATTCTGGTGCAGACTTTTAGCGACTAGAAAATGTATTTTTTAGCCACCAAATGTACTTTTAGCGACCTGATCTGCCGTTATCTAAAGCCGAAAATCAGCATTCAACCCTCATTTACTAAACACGATTTGTCTCTCATTTTAGCTCTGTTTTGGGTGATTCAAAGGCTGGGTTGCTCGAAATTGACGTTGCTAGACATTGGAGTAACCGGGGACTCTTGGGGGGCCCTCCGTTTGAGGTAATTTTCGAGTTTTAGTTGTTGTCCTCTCTTTTTCTTTAGTTTTAATTGTGATTTAAATGCATGGGCAGATTTCGGGCTGTTCTGAGTACCAAATTTTATTCCATTTTGGGACACAAAATGGGGGAGGTAAAATGAACCTTTTCACAGAGTCGATTTTGGGATCCCAGTGCAGGTCTCACAATCTTGTTTTAAACCCGATTTTGAATCTATATCTGAAAAATATGATTATTGTGTCAAGAAGACCGTATTGATGTTGTGATTCTATTTCTGATAGTGTTGCACAGTTTTGAGGCCGTGTGAATGAGAAAAGCTCAGACAATATGATTTAGAGCGCGCGCGGTCATCCTGCAGGTAGGCTACAACCTCCCTCTCCTTACAATGAGCATGATTAAGTAATTGTATGATGATTTGTTTGAATTTGGGATTGAATTGGTGGTTAATCATGTTAAATTCCTAGAATCTATGATTTAGGCTACTTATCAAGTTTTCGGGAGGTTGAAGCATGTTTATTGTATTTGTTGATCATCCTTATCTTGTGGTGTGCCTTATTTGTGATTTGTAAATATTGTTGGATCATGTTTGGCCTTATCCTATGATTAGGCTAGTGATTGTCGTAGACTTGCGTCCTTTTGGTGCTGTTAGGCTTTGTAATCTTCTCGACGTCGCTTCGGATGGCTTAACTAGGCAGTAACACTTCTCTTCGAACCATATATATATTCATAAATCCTCTATTTCTATCGATTCCGTTGTCTCTAATTCTTGGTGTGGAAAATGCTCGTCGGTTCTAGTTGGATATGGTTCAGGCTGGAGTGATTTATTTATAGCACTCATATTGGGGATACTCCCCATGATGATGGGTTGGTCGCCTATCCTATTTCTACCCGATTCTTCTCTATTCGTGGATCCAGTTCCCCAATTCACTCCATCGGGTGTGGTTCAAGTCCTGGCTTTCTTCAGTAGTGGTTCAAATCCACCGCCATTTGCAATCGTGGTTCAATTCCACCGCTCGTTACAGTTTAGTTCAACTCCAAAGCTACTTACCTCGGTTCAAGTCCTTGGTCATATTAATATGTGGTTCAAGCCTACAATTATCCTTAGTTTTGGTTCATGTCCTCGGTTATTCCAAATCTTGGTTCAAGTCCTAGATCCTTAATCTTCAATTTGGTTCATGTCCTTAACCCCTATCAGTTCTGGATGAGCTTCAGGCATATGCATTGGTTTGGTTCGAGTCCGCAAAAAGTTGTGGAAATCTTGAAAACTTTGTCGGGTCCTCTTATTCCATTCTATACTGTTCCTTGTCAATGTCGGGTTTATAGGAGTCCGCTCAGTTTTACTTTTAGCTTGGGTGCGAGTGTAACTTTCGGGTTTATGGGAGCCCAGTCAAATTTAGTTAGTTATTCTCCTTTTGTTTGTGTGTTAATACACTCTTGTGCATACCTGTAAGATTTCTCGTTCCTGTTTATGGTAGTGTTTTAGATTCTCGCATTTCTGTAACGACCTATTCCCATCGTTATAGAAAAGCCATCGAGGAAAATTTTTGGGTCAGAAAACCTTTTTTTAGTAACTTGAGAATTCCTAGCCTAGTCGAGATTTGGACGAAATCAAAGTTAGTGAGGTCTAGGGAGATGTGGTAACGAATGAGAGATCTACTAATGAATTTGATCACATGAGTGGATAGCCAAGATGTTAAGGAAATGGTACGACTTTACAGAATCAAATTTAGGCGAGTAGAACTCTCGAAACTAATCTTAGCGTGAAGGGATAGTTACTGAGTGTCATGGGTTGAAGGTGTGTTGTGAAATGGGGGCTTGGAGCTCTAAATTAGACTGTCTGTTTACGTTCAAGCTGCTGGGGCGGGATTATTTCTGCTAGGGCAGGGCCGCTGTGGCGAGATGTGGCTCGCTGTAGCGGCTCTGTCACGAATTAAGTCGGAATTAAACCCCAAAAATGCCATTATTCTGCAAAATTTAGTTTTGAGACCTAGGAGACGACCCCAGGCAATTCTTAATGGTTTTTCACCATTCTTGAGGCTAAAGGTAAGGTTGTCGCTCCCCAATTTCGTCTTTCGATCCGTAAAACGTAAAATCTTGATTGCATATTGTTGGGGGAGGGTTTTGAATAATTTTGGATGGTGGGAGAAGCCCTAGCTGCACCATAAGATAATAATTTAGGTTTTGGGTTATTGGGTTTGTCATAATCTGGGTAAATTAGACCTTAATTATTGATCCCCGTATTGAATTGTTTGTTTGTAGACCTAGAGCAAGCGAAAAGAATCCAGAAAGGGAAGAATCAAGATTTCTTGGAGGGTTAAAGCTTTGTTAGAGGTGGGTGATGGTTGTCATTTCATGTTAGTGTGATGCATTTAGTGATTACTTCATTTTAGTGTATGTATGTATGTGAATGTTGCATTATTGATCACAATAATCGTAAATGAGTATGAATGAATAATTGTATGTCATGAACCAACACTTGATTGTATGATTATGAGAATGTACATTGTGATTGTGATTGTGACTTGGTGAATGGATCGGGTATTACGTTCCAACACACTAACTGTGATTGGGTGCCATGTTTCGGCGCATATATGGGATCGGGTGTCACATCCGGCAGACTAAGTAGGATCGGGTACCACGTACTGGTACACTAACAGTTTGGGTGTGGGTTCCATGAGAGGACCATTGACTTGTCATATTGATGTATTATTGAGAATGTGGAGTTTTCGTTGATTCTAAAATGATGATTGATATTGTATATGTTCTGTATCTACATGTGTTATTATGTTATGGTTACTTGGATGTGTTTCACTTATTGGAATAGTCGCGTGATCCTACCAGTACATTGTGGTTGTGTATTGATACTACACTAGCTCTTTCTTTGTTGAGTATAGGGGATTTTCAGGCGGCTACTAACAGACCTCGTTTAGAAGACTAGTAATCGATTCGATTTCAAGGGTGAGCAAGTTCTTCCAGGCTGCCTTGACTTCTCACTATGTTTAGTCCATTTTTATTCTAACTTAGACTAGTACATTTGATATTCTTATGTTTAGTTTGGGGTTGCACCCATTTCCTTAGACTTGTCTTAGTAGATGTTTTGGTACATTGACTTTCAGGTTCTAGGCATAATTTTCGCATTTGTTTTGTTAGTCATTGTTAGACTTTTGGAGTTTATGGTAACTCTATTTGACTCTTGTATTTAAACTTGTTTTCGTATCTTTAAATGCCTAGTTTTGATTAAGTTGTGTAGTTCTTAGGTCAGTTAATTAGTACAAATGGTTTTCCAACTGGAGGGTTAGTGTGGGTGCCAATCACGATTGTCTGGGTCGTGACAAAGTTGGTATCAGAGCCCTAGGTTCGTTGATCTCAATGTACCAAAACGAGTGTAGTAGATTCTTGCAGAACGGTATAGAGTCGTCTGTACTTTTTTTCGAGAAGCTATAGGACTTTAGGGAATATCTTTATTTTTTTGTCTCCTTTCGTGCTATAACTTGGTTCCAATTGGTAACTGGTGATCCAAATTGGTATCTAATCTCCTTCACTCTTTTGTCCGAAGATGGTTAACAGTAGATTCAATGACGTCAGGCCCGTAGCTTCCGTCAAACCGCCAAGCGAGGAATCCGCAGCAAGAGGTCGCGGTCGAGGCAGGGGTAGAGGAAGAGCTAGGGGTAGAGGCCAAGGAAGGGTAGCGCCTACTAAGGATGGAGCACTAGTTGAGAATGCTCCCAGAAATGAGGCTCCTCCTTCACATCATGAAGAGGTAGAGGATAATGTAGAGGTTGAGAATGAGGAGAATGTTGGACAAGAAGAAGAGGTGCTGGCATAGACTACAGGTATTCCTCCCTTAGACCTAGTGTTAGCTCAACAAATTATGTCGTTCCTGAAAAGATTGGTTGGTCCTGGAGTGCTCCCTCAGTTCAATTAACACAAGGTCCCGCCAATCCCCCTATTGCTATTAGTGTTCCCAAGGTGGGTAGAACTATATAATGATGCTTTCTTCCGTCCTTTGTTTGGTTCTGTTATGATCGGTAATGAATATGAAATTTTGACTAAGTTCTTGAAATTGAAACTGTTTGTGTTCCATGGTTTTGAGAGTGAGCACACTTATGAGTTCATTCTAGATTGTTATGAGAGGCTTCATAAGTTGGGAGTTGTCCATCAGCATGGAGTAGAGTTTGTGACTTTTGAACTTCAAGGTGAAGATAAGCAGTAGTAGAGAGCTTATGTGGAGTGCAGATCTTCAACTTTACCCCCACTCAGTTGGACCAGTTTCATGCTCTATTCTAGGACAAATATGTGCCCCGGACTTTGCTAGATCGTAAGAACGATGAGTTCATGGCTTTGGAACAAGGTGGTATGTATGTGGCTGCTTATAAGGCTAAGTTCCATTATTTGTCTAGATATGCTACGCAATTGGTGACTACTGAGAAAAAGAGTATCCGCCTATTTGTTAAGGGACTAAATTTTGAGTTGCATGTATTGTCTGTTCATATGACTTCTGCAGGAAAAAGATTCAATGAGGTAATATATTTTGTGAAGAAAGTGGAGTGGGGTGAGGCGAGACGGTCAGGCTAAGGCATTGGCTTAGAAAGCTAAGTTTACAAGTAATTTTCAGGGTTCTTACTCCAGAGATTCAGGGAGGCCAACACTTGCAGCCTGACTAATTCAGTCCTCTAGGCCCATTTCTACAGGTAATTACTCGGGAAATCCACCTCAGAATTTGATTCAGGATAGTCAAGGAGCCGCACATTTAACGAGCAGCAGGCTATCTTTCGATTGCACTTGTTATAATTATGGAGAACCTGGGTATATGAAGAGAGATGATCCCCACCCATGCATCTCAGATTCCGCACAGCAACAGACTAGAGCATTGTTACCCACGAGCCACGATAACAATGGTCGAGGACGTCCACAAGGTGGGCGATGAGGAAATCAGTGAGGTAGTGGAGGTTGGGGTAACGGTAATGCAGGCAGAGGTACATTACAGCTAGGCAGGGAAGTCACCCGTCATAATGACAGGGCTCAGTGTTATGCCTTTTCGGGCAAAACTGAAGCGGAGGCATCTGATGCAGTGATCACAAGTACTATTATTTTCTATGACTGGATGGCTAATATGTTATTTGATCAGAGTTCTACTTATTCTTATGTATCCGTTCAGTTTGCCTTGGGATTTAATATGATTTGTGATGTACTTGATGCCCCAATCCATGTTTCTACCCCTGTTGGAGAGTCTGTCATAGTCACCCATGTCTATCGTGCTTGTCCTATTTTGTTTATGGGTTTTTAGACTTGGGTTGATTTGGTAATTTTGGACATGACTGACTTTTATATAATCTTAGGCATGACTTGGTTGTCCTCCTATTATAGTGTATTAAAATGTAATACTAAGTTTATGACTCTAGATATTCCAGAAAGGAAAAAATTAGAGTGGGAAAGGTTGTACAAGCCTAAGCAAGATAAGATCATATCCTCCATTCGTTCTAGGAAATTGGTAGGGCAGGGTTGTTTGGCTTATTTGGCTCATATTCAAGATGTTGAGGTAGAGTCTTCCTCTATTTAGTCTATTCATATGGTGTCTGAATTTAGAGAAAGGTTTCCTATTGATTTGCATGGTATGCCTTTGGATAGAGATATAGATTTCTGCATTGATTTGGAACCTAGTACCCGCCCCATTTCTATCCCTCTTTATCCCATGGCTCCGGTAGAGTTGAGAGAGCTTAAGGCTCATATCGAAGAACTTCTTGATAAAGGTTTTATCCGTCCTAGTGCTTCCCCGTGGGGTGCTCCTGTATTTGTTGTTAACAAAAAGGATGGTAGTTTGAGGATGTGTATAGATTACCGGCAATTTAATTGGGTGATCATTCGAAACAAGTACCCATTGCCTAAAATAAATGATATTTTAAACCAATTGCAATGTGCATCCATTTTTGTAGGATCGATCTATGGTATGGTTACCATCAGTTAAAGATTACGTATGAGGATGTATCCAAGACGATATTTATGACCTACTATGGGCACTATGAGTTTTTAGTAATGTCATTTGGTTTGACAAATGCTCCTGCAGCGTTCATGAGTTTGATGAATGGTGTGTTTAAACCATTTCTTGATTCGTTTGTTATAGTTTTTATTGATGACATTTTGCTTTATTTGAAAAGTGAGGAAGAACATACAGACCATCTTCGTATTGTTCTGCTGTTCTTTAGAAACAAAAGTTGCATGCAAAATTTTCTAAGTGTGAATTTTTGTTGACTTCTGTTACCTTTTTGGGGCATGTAGTTTCAAAAGAAAGGGTAATGGTAGATCCCCAAAAGAGTGAAGCGGTTAAGTATTGGGTTCGGCCTAGCTCTGTGACTAAAGTTAGGAGTTTTGTGCGGCTCGGTAGCTACTATCGTTGTTTTGTGAAGAACTTTGCTTCTATTGCCACGCATCTGACAAGATTTACCAAATCAGAGGTACTTTTTGAATGGACTGAAAAATGTGAAGAGAGCTTTCAAAAGCTCAAAACTCTTTTGACCAGATCGCCCATTCCAACACTGCCGGTGGAAGGTAAAGATTTTATTGCTTATTGTGATGCTTCACATTCGGGTTTGGGTGTTGTGTTAATGCAGGATATGAATGTTATAGCTTATACATCGAGGCAGTTGAAGGTGCATGAGAGGAATTACCGAAAACATGATTTAGAGTTGGCACCGGTAGTGTTTGATCTTAAGATCTGGTGGCATTACCTCTATGGCGCCAAGTGTGAGGTGTTTACTGATCATTGTAGTTTGCAGTATGTGTTTACTCAGAAGGGCCTGAATTTGAGACAGCGAAGGTGGATGGACTTACTCAACGATTATGATGTGACCATCCAGTATCATCTGGGTAAGGTTAATGTGGTGGCAGAGGCGCTAAGTCGGAAGGCGGTGAATATGGGTAGTCTAGCTTGCTTTAGTGCATCCAAATGACCTTTGGCTAAGGAAATCCATACCCTATAGTTGGGCATCTCAGAGAAAGGTGGGGTGTTAGCAAGTATTGAAGTAAGGGCCACGTTCACTGAGGAAATCAAGGCCAAATTGTTTGAGAATGAGCATTTGAAAGAACTCGGAAATAAAACAGTATCTAGCAAGGCATAAGAGACCACTCTTGATGCGGGAGGTGTGCTCAGTTTTAAGGGAAGGATTTATGTTCCTAGATTGGGCGACTTGATTCAGAAATTATTGGCAGAATCCCATGGTTCGCAATAATCCATTCATCCGGGTCTGACGAAAATGTACCGAGATTTGAAGCAAATTTATTGGTGGCTTGGCATGAAGAAAGATATAGCGGAGTTTGTGGCTAAGTGTCAAAATTGCCAACAAGTGAAGTATGAACATCAAAGGCGTGCAAGTTTATATCAATGAATGCCAATTCCAGAACGGAAGTGGAAAAGGATAGCTATGGACTTTGATAACGTTCAAATTTACTTCTTGAAAAGAAATATAAACGATCGTATGCAATATATTTACCCAACTATGACTCGGGGTCGATCCCACAGAGAATATGGAAGAATATTGTCAATAGCAAATATTTAACTCGATAGTC